>JAPYZE010000309.1:0-46139 GCA_030522805.1 Leptomastidea abnormis
TATATAAACGAGCAGAAACGACAGGAGCAACTTATAATATATACCGTCTCGGTCTAGCATGAGTATTTGTACATAAATACATGTTGGTGGCCCCTCGGCAGCAGCAGCAGCAGCCTCGTCGTCGTCGTGCAGCAGCAGCAGCCATCAGCTTTCGCTCGCTACGGCAGCATCATCGATTCTCCCCGGGTGGGAGAGAAAGAGGCGGATCTCGCAAGCGGCTATAGAGCCGCGTTGCTCTCTGCGGGTGCCTGCGAGAGCTGGCTGCGTAGTGCGGTCTCTCCGCTCTCTGCGGCGCTGCCGGCTCCTCGACGCGTCCTCGTTTTCCTCGTCGTTGACGTCGTCGTCGCCGTTGGTATAGGTATAAGAGCCCGTCCTCGTCGTCGTGGCAGCAGCGCGCGAGCTCGCGTATACGAGGAGAGAGGGAGAGAAAGAGAGTCAGCCGTATGCAGCCGCCTCGTCATTGCTACGGCAGTAGCACTGCTGCTGCTGCTGCCCACCACCCGTTCTCTCTCTCTCTCTCTCTCTCTCTCTCTCTCTCTCTCTCTGCCTCCACCGCAAAGCCGCTTCGTCGAGCAACATTGATCCCCGCCGCCTGTGTGGCGTCATTCTGCTCCGGCTTGGGCCGTCCTATACCTATCTACACACACAAACACACACACACACGCACACGCACGCACACACATAGTGTAGTCCGCCTGGCACGGTGGAAGAGAGAAAGAGCTTAGCACTGCGCCATGTCTCCGGGTGATGGCTTGTCCGCTTGTCTGCCTGACTGCCTGCTATGCCTGTGTCCACGTAATCGCTGCCTTGTGGCTGCTGTATAGCAACTCGATCCTATATATACAAATGCCTACATACCTATACGTATGAGTACATGTTCTGCTGCTGCTGTTGGTACTTTATCTCTCTCTCTCTCTTTTCAACCCTCCTTTTTATTTTTCTTATTACAATCAACGGGCCACACGAGCTGCTGTGCTGACTGTTGCTGTTGTTACTGTTTCTTTCAGAGTTCTTGCACTCCAACTTTGCTTATAATTTTTGAATTTGCTATAATATAATTGCAGTCGTGCAATTTTTTGCAACTAATATCAATTGCATTAGAATCTTACATTTTAATGATGATTGTTATAATCATGTTATGGTGGTGATAATGATGATGATGAGTTCATTTAATTGAACTAACTTTAATTTTTTGATTGGTTGATTTAAGTATAATTCATTTTATTATCATCCACATGTTTGCAAATGCTGAATGAATAATCTAAATTGGGAGATTCAATAAGGGTTGAACGATTTGGGCGATCATTTTGAAATTTTAATACACGAGTACTCGCTATGTATACACTCAATTCTATAATCGGTAATCGGTATGCTTAGATATATATAACAGAATTCTCTTTTGTCTCATGTATACCTATAATATACTTTATTTTATTGTCCATCGAATAATTCAATATTGCAAATTTATTCCGTTTTAAAAATTTCATTAAATTTTCATCGTAAATTCAAATTTATCACATGAGTTTGAAGCACAGAATACGAGTTTATCGAATGCAACTGACGCCTTCGAGAGCATTTAAGGTTAAGTCGATTGATCGCACGTGAGAGCGCAAAAATTTGGACACTCGCATCGTATCATATTATACTTATTAGAGTGCAGGCTTAATATATTGACAATGATAAGGTTACGTTGCACAGAGTTGAAATTTTTATGTAAATATTATTAGATAAATTTTTTATGAATGGTCGCACGATCCGCATGATCCAGGAGTAAATGAGTATCGTTTGAAAATTAAATTTCTTTGTTCCATTCATTTTTTTGCCAGAATGCAATAAGCGCAAGAGTGTATGCAAGAGGTAATAAAAGCTAGTTATATAGTGCCTGGTTGTCGAGCTCAGGCGTTAGCATCTCGGTGCTGGTATATCGCTGCTGGTGTATGTACAATATATACATGTAATACAAGACCGGCCTGTGCTGCTGCTGCCGCCGCCGCCGCTGTCTCTCCTTCTCCCGGTCGCGGAAAGAACAGGAGGAGACACACAAGCTACGTAGAATTGTGAAGAGTGGAGCAGCGGCACCGAGAATGAAACAGAGAACGGCACACGCTATCTCTCTCTCTCTCTCTCTCTCTTTTAGCCTCCGCCTCTATATTACCTGGCCGGCTGTTGCGGTTTCGTGGAGCACGCGCTTAGCTGCTCCCCAGGCTTGCTTGCTTTCGTTCATCCTTCTCTTTCTTTCCATATCCCATATATATATTCTCTGCTCTCGGGCGCTCCGCTGCTGCTGCTGAAAGAGAGAAAAAGCAAGAGAGAGAGAGAGAGAGAGAGAGAGAGCCTGCTGCTTCGGGCAAGCCAGAGAGCTTCTATCCGGTCTCGAGGCCGTTAGGAAACTACGCCATAGCAGCAGCAGCAGCAGCAGCAGTACATTCACTTTGTAGTGACTCTCCACGCCTCTATGCCGTGGCTGCCTCTTCCTCGTCCTCGTTGTTCGCATCGCGTGATGATACTGTAACTTCGTGAGCTATTCGCCACCGTCTTTATAGTTGGATGATGAGCCTATACGCGCGACTATACTCACCCTCTGTCATCTTCATCATAATTATAATATATATATATATATATATATACACTCTGTAGGTATGATATCTGCTGTACGTGGTATATTATATCTTGTATTATATCGTACAACGCGATGCAAGAGATGCGCTCAGGTTCCGTCCGTCTGTCTGCGTGTCCCTGCGGACGCTCGCGATAACACACGCGACTTTGTTATTATATATATAGTATATTGTGTCCGCTACGTTGCCAGCATAATATATAAGCCCTGACTCATTTATGTATCATGTAGGTACTTATTTAGGAAAAGAGCGACCAGCAGCCACATGGAGATAATATGCGGGCTCGCGAATCTTTAAGTTTCACCGAATCGTCATATGAAACGTGTACCTACTACACGTGTCCTCTCCGGCTTCAGATATAATGATCCCGATTCGCAGGCCAATCAAATATTTATTATGCACCTTATTGGTCCTGTATAGAATCTATATAGCTCTAAAGTGTAATGCATTTTAAAGAGAAATATAATCACAACTCCAGCAAATTACAGAATCTTTCGTGCGACCATGATATACATATTATATTTAAGTATATATACCTAGACTGCTTTTTTCCTACCTCACGGCCTCCGAACATAAATGTATATAGTATTTTAACGCCAACATTTTACCTTCTGCCTAACACATTTGTCTTATGATCGTCAGCTGCAGCAGGACCAAATTCAGGAGTTTAATGCTTTTACTAGAATTATACGTAGTATATAGGTATAAGCGCGCTAATATTTGCGTTCTGATACACATATATATGTAATATAAAAGATGTGTAATGATACACAAATTTTGTTATTCAAACTATTCAATCTTACAATATAAACCTTATAATATAGCTATATTTAAAAAAAAGTTAGATTTATAATTTTATCTTAATATTTCCAAACTGACACAATTATAAAAACGAACGAGGATAAGGAAGCTTCAATGAAAATTAATCGCTTACCATGTTTTATTAGAAAGTTGATCCAGGACTATCGAAGACACTAGTTTTCAAGACTGTAAAATTAAAATCTTTCAATGATTGTAATGGTTGTCGACATATAATTTACATGTTTATGTATACAATACAATATATAAAAGAACTTTTCTCAACACGTTCGCAATATGTTTTATAATTATGCTTGCATTTCAAGAACTCGTTTTTTCTTTTTCTTTTATTTTAAAATTTTTTATTTTTATTTACTATTCTTATTATTATACCTACCTATTTTTTATAGATAAAAATATTTTTTATTTAAAAATTAAAATGTTCTTTGGAGAGTTGCTCTTCAAAATTTATTTTTAATATAAAAATTATGTCCAAATAAATCATCCGTATATACCTACATAATAAATTATCAGTATAAAACAAAATATCAAATAATGTAATCAGTACATTACAAGAGGTTCCTGCAAAAAAAAAAAAAAAGAAAAAAAAAATATATATTACAATTGTCTTTGTTGTCGTGGATAATGTTGCTGACGATGAAGAGGAGGAGGAGGAGGAGTAGGAGTAAGGCCGTAATAATAATATGTGCAAGCCCAGTATGCGTTAAAAGAGTTGAGCTTACGCGGCTTATATAGGTATATATATATAGGTATATTATATTCTCGCTTGTTTTATCTCGCTTGTCCAAGCAGCTGGCTTGACTGCTGCTGCTCCTTCTCCGTCTCCTTCTCGAGCGACTCGCGCTTGACCTCAGTCGTCCGTCGGCGGTGCCTCTCCTAAAAGCCGCGCAAACCAGTACTGCTACCAGTACAGTAGATTAAAAATGAGAAACAGAAAGATTAGCGAAAACCCGAGAGACGAGGATGAAGAAAACGCACGATGGAAGTCGTTATAATATAGTGTAGGCGGTAGCGGCGGGGGTGAAGGAGGAGGAGGAGGAGGAGAAAGAGGAGAGGTGAGACACATCCTCTACGAGAACTTCTCCTCTTACTCCTCCTTGCCTATATTATGTACTTGCGACTATTTCTATTATCTTCCTCTTCCCCATCACCGATGTCGTCGTCGTCGTCGACGTTATTCTCAACTCTTTTCGTTGACGCTGTCCAACTCTTCTAGCGTGTAATACTCCGATTCCATGAGCGAGGCTCTCTTTCTCTCTCTTTCTTTCTTTCTTGGTACCATTTATACAGGAGGATTAAAAGGAGCTGCTCAGCTGCAAGAGGGAAAGACAGAGAGAGAGAGAGAGAGAGAGAGAGAAAAGCCGGCAAAAATCTTGCAGGCTCGCGGGGTAACCGAGGATGTGCGCGTGCGCCGTGAACCAAAGCTTGAAAGCCGGGAGCGGCGAAAGTCAAGTACATCGGCGGGCCGCGGCTATATGAATGCTTTTAAGTATGTTTGTACATAGATACATACGCAGTACTACCTCAGTACTACTAACATCTCCTAAAATCCTCGACTCATTCCAAGCTATTGCATTACATCACGCTGTTGCTGCTGCTGTGAATTTTTTCCTCATAAAATTATATGTAATTTATAGTAAAAGACTCTAGAGGATAACTAGCTGTGTGCGAGCTGTCATGAAAATATTTTCAAAAATTATTCAATTCTCAAATCTTGATTTCTTTTTAATTTTTCAACTGCCATTGCACTCCAGGTCATCCCAGTCCTTTTCCTTTCAGTCAAATTTGCTGGCTATTGCAGCTATTGCTGGCTGTTTCGTTTATCAATGATGTCGATGAGTACCTATAATTTATATATACCATGCAGGTTCAAGCCGAAAAATTACTTTACACTACATCAAGTCATATATGCATATGCATGCCATTGTAATAAATACAAAAATAATAAATGATTGTTTTATATTGTATAAATATAGGGTGTGTGTGTGTGTCTACACAAGCAAGCACTACACCCCGCTATAATTAATAATTAATTCTCTTTAAATATAAAAAAGCTGATCTTTTGGAAAATCGTCGAAAATGTCACATTAATTTTGTTGTTGTTGTTGTTGTTGTTGTTGCAGGTAAGGGAGGAGGACAAATTACCAAAATGCCTCTGCTTCAGATGCATGTTCAAGCTGGAGAATTTTTTTGACTTCAGAGTTGCGTGCTTGCAAGCGGAGGAGGTACTTTTAAAGCAGTGGGATACGCTGATTGATGTTGATCAGGTATTTTTAGATTTTTATACTTTAGATATGCATATTATTATTATTATTAGGTATTATTATTATTATTATTATTATTATTATTATTATTATTATTATTATTATTATTATTATTTTTATTTTTATTTATTATTAGATATTATTATTTTTATTTATTATTAGGTATTATTATTATTATTGATTATTATAATTATTACACGTACACGCGTACACACTTATCCTACAGGTGTATATACTACTTACTATTACCTATTGTTAGCTTATAAGTACGCATCTGTATCTTGAACCTTAGAAAGGTATTACGCATTGCCATATGAAAATAAATTACCTGCTCTGCCTGCCCCGCACAGTCGAAAGTTAAAATCGAAAGCGGCCAAGATGTGGAAGCCTACTCGGAGCTGCGCATGGAGCTGCTCAAGGATAAGGAGAGTGTCGGCGGTAGCCAGAGTGGCGGCGGCATGGCACCGATGCTCGCGCAGGCGGAGGTGCCGGTCGTCAATCCAAACGCTGCTCTCGGCACCCCGCCCCGGCTCAAGTCCGCCGAGTCAGAGGAGGAAGTCGTGCCTCCTGGAGTGGCGATTCACCCCGGCCTCGACGACCACCACCCGATGCTCGGGCACCACCTCATCAGCCCAGCAGCAGCAGGCAGCAGCAGTGCTGGTGGTGCGCTCGGGGCTGCCAACGAGGAGCTCGACGATCACGACCGCTCCGACGAGTACGAGATGGACATGGAGACCAACCCTAGCGACTTTCTCGAGATGAGCGCCATGGTCCCCGAGGAGGAGCACGTGATTCCACTCTTGCCCCCAGCTGCAGCAGCAGCAGCAGGACCATCCTTGCTCTTGCCACCTCCGCCGCCACCGCCGACGACCGCTCAGCACCGGCAATCCGCACAGCCCCAACAGCAGCAGCAGCATCATTATCATCATCATAGCCAGGAGATCTTTCAGCACCGGAACGAGCAGCACGAAGTCTACGTTTGCTCGCTCTGCAGCAAGGCCTTCAGCTCGAAGGGCCACCTCTCCCTGCACGCGCGCATACACGTTGGCGCGGGCGACGGGGCGGTTATCGGCGAGAAGGTCATTACGGACGACCACACCTCCTACAAACGGCCCTACCAGTGCGATCTTTGCAACAAGTCCTACTCGACGGCCAAGCACCGCTGGGGACATGTTTCCACGACGCATCGGTCAGTAATTCATCATCATCATCATCCTCCTCCTTCTCTTCTCTTTCTTTCTTTCTTTTATCGATTAGTGCAATACAAGTGGGATCCGTTTACAAATATTGACACTGTTTTTTGCTTTGCAGGGGTCATCCAGCAGTGACTTGCGGCTACTGCTCGCGCATTTACTCGACCCGCACGAATCTCGAGGAGCACATTAAATCGAGGCACGCTGGCCAGCCTCCTCCCCCAGAGATGGCTGCCCAATACGTTCAACAGGCGCACGAGTCGCGCTTCCAATGCAAGACCTGCCCGAAGATGTACTCGAACGTCACGGACCTCAATAAGCACAGTAGGATCTGTCACAACGAGCAACAGCGCAAAGAAGCTGCTGCGGCCGCCGCCGCTGCTGCTGCTGCTGCTGCTTCCAATAACAGCTATAATCCCCAGAGTTTTTGTAAGGACTTTAATACGTGCAATCTTATTTAAATTTATGACTATTCTTTTTTTTTTTTTTTTAAATGGCATGATTGGAAATTTGTTCTCTTTAGCTAAATTGAAGAATGCCTTGGAAGCTGCTTCGGATATGTCTAGCATCGATTCGGATTACGAAAGCAAAGATTATAAGAGCGCCGAGGCCAAATTAGCAAAAAATCCTCAGCTGACTATCCTTAAACAGGCGCTGATCAAGGGTGATTGCGTTAAAAAGGAGTACGACGAGAGACAGAAGATGTTGAGCAAACAAAAGAAACGAACCAATGCCACGAACAAGGGTGTGTGTCTCCGAGTTTCCAGATTCCCATTCAAAATGAACTATTCAGAAAAAATTAAATTTTAATTTCAAAATTCGTGTTTAACTTTTAGAAACGCTAGATTTGGATATGAAGCGGTGGTACTGCGAGGCTTGCCCCCTGAACTTTGCAATGGTGGAAGAGCTACGACAGCACGAGAGGACGCACGACGCCGAAAAGCCGTACATATGTATATTGTGCGAAAAAGATTTTGCCTTGAAGTCGTCGCTCAGTAGACACATTGTAGCATCACACGGTGTTGATCCTACACCATTGATCGAGAGTGATAAGTGCCTCAAGAAGTCGATGCAAAGTGCAACAAGCAACGATCAGATACAATCTGTCATCAAACAGGAAGACGGCAATGCCAAAGATAACTCGGAGTCTCCATATTCTGATGTAAATTGTTTGCTTATAATGAATAGATTAGTTTAATTGCATGTAACTTTTTTCTCAATGGCAATGACAATTATCAAATGTTCTTTAATTTTCATCTTAGAATCTGGACAATGACGACGACGAGCACGAAAATGGAAATGAAAATATGCTCGAGGTGGAGACGGTCTTTGTCTGCGAAATATGTACACGAGATTTCAACGACCGAGCATCTCTGTGGTTGCATATTCGTGCCACTCACAAGGAATACGCTGCGTTTGCTTGTGGAATATGTTTAAAGATTTGCGGCGATAATACACAACTTATGAACCATGTTAGTATGTATCATGGGGCTTCGCAACTTGCAATGTCCGAGCAGAGGAGGTAAGAAACATTTTTTTTTTCTTCTTATCATTACAACGCTTTATTATTTTCTTTTTTTCTTGTTAAACTATAAATATGATTGATTAATGTAGATATAGCTGTACGATATGTGGAAGGCAGCACGATTCAAGGAAAAAGCTTATAACTCACGTTTCGATTCACAATCTGGACCCCAATTATGATCCAGCGCGATTTGTGCAGCTCAACGCCAATTATTACAATGAAAGCGTCAACAGTAATGAAGGCAACGAGCTAATTATGGATTGCGATGATGAAAGCGAGAAAGTCGACTGCTACATCTGTTATAAATCCTTCCCTAATGAGGACCACCTGATACGTCATCAAAGAAACGCACATAAAACCGAGAGCATGATCAACGAGTACGGTGGTAATGGTGACCCTACTGGCCAAAATGGAAACATCAATCGAGCTCAGTATCATTTGTTCTTTGTCTGTGAACTCTGTGGCAGTTCGCATCCCAGCAAATGGGAGCGCTGGTTGCATGTCAGCAGCGTGCATGAACACGAACTTGCTATAAAGGTAATAGGTGCACAGTGAAAGTCGTCATTTAAAACAAGTTTTAGTATTTCATTGATAATTATATATCTATTTCTTCAATTTTAGTGTGAGCGTGACGATTGTGCCAAGATCTTTGCAACAAAGGCCTTACGGAACGAACACGCACAACACCATCAACTACAAGGCAGCTCTCCTAATACCTGCGAAATCTGCGGCAAGTTGTGGGGTAGCAGGGTCGATTACTGGAAGCACGTGATGGGTGTGCACTCGGACACCGTGCCGCTTATATGCGGTGTCTGCCTCAAAGTCTTCCCAGATGTGCTGCAACTCAGCCAGCATGTCAAGCTAAAGCACTGGCCTCTGACAAACGGTGATTTTGGCTGTGATATTTGTGGCCGACCATACTCCAATAAGAGTAAAATGTTGCGACATCGCAAGATACACGGCCTCGATGGCGAGGCATTTAATCCAGCTGCCAGCAACAGTAGTCTGGTAATTCACGATGCGTCGAACGAAATGTCACCCGAGTCGATGCAGCTAGACAATGGCCTGCCACCACAGCCGATCGAACCTTCGGCCATGATGGACTTGACCTGCGAGGACTGTGGTGACTTGAAATTTAGCAGTCTAGAAGAACTATGCACCCATCGGCGAATCGTGCACAACCGTTTCCCTTGCGACCTGTGCAACAAGTTCTATTACCGTAGTTCACATCTTTGGAAACACGTTAATCGCGTGCACAAGGGCCACGAGGACGTGACCTGTCGGTACTGCTTTAAAACGAGTGCCTCTCGCGATCATCTCGCCGCCCACATTGCCAAAATTCACCGCTACGAACCTGACGTCAAGAATGACCTAGCGCTGCGAGACGCGGTGCAAGTTAAATATAGCAAGAGCACAACTGGCAGCGTTTACGGGGAAGCCAATGACACTGAAGAAGATGGATTGCATTTTTGCGAAAAGTGTAATAAGTCGTTCCACAAGCGCTACCTGTTGCGCCGTCATATGAAGGGTTGCCAGAACTATCGCAAGGATCCTGGTGCCTTACTGACACGTTGTCGCGCCTGTGAACGAATCTTCAAAGATCGTGCCAGTTTGCAGAAACATATTGAGAATCATCACAGCTCTTACACCTGTCATCTTTGTAACGAGACGGTTACCTCCAAGCTTGGCATTATGACTCATAATCGTATGCATCACATGCATCATCCAGACCTCACCTGTGAACTTGAGAGTTGCCGAAAGCTTTTTAGAACTAAAGAAGATCTGGAATCTCATCGCAAAGACCATAAACATCATGGCAGCCCCAATGTCTGCGACTTTTGTGGTGACACGGTCGAAAATAAACTCAAGCTCAAAATGCATATACTCAGTCTCCATAGAAACGAAATTGGAGTTTCCTGCGGTGTCTGTCTGATACCTATGAAAGATCCTAAGGATCTGAAAAAGCATGTTGAAGATGTTCACGTAGGCGTGCTCGACAGGCCCAACACCTGCCAGGTAATTTATTGAACAAGAACCACATCATTTACTAAACTGCCTCTCTCTCTCTCTCTCACTCTCTCTCTCTCTCTTTCTTTTTATTTTTAATAAATATTATTAAAAAATTTAAATTTTTTTTAAGGTTTGTGGCAAACAATACGCTTCAAAATGGAAAGCGTTTGATCACACGAAGAAATGCCATGGCAAAGTATTCCGCACGTGTAAACAATGTCTCGCAGTCTTTACGTCGGACGAAGATTTACGCTCGCATTACGAACACATTCACAATATTCCGAAAGATCAGCTTGACGCATTCCAGTATAGGCTTGAGGTTGCAGGAAGCAAAATGGACGATTACGATCTTGGCTCGCTCGAGGTTGTTGTCAAGGAGGAGCCCGAGGAGCTCGACTTTGACGTTGATACGACGTTTGATGACGACAACGGCAATTCAAACGACTCCAAGCGCCGACGCTCGATGTGCGACACTTTTGACTGCGAAATGTGCCCGGAGATTTTCCTCAATTATGATCTTCTTTCCTCCCACTATCGCAATGTGCACAACACCGATCCTCAACGCATGTACAAACGTATACGAATTGAATCGCCGACCTCGAGTGCCAAGAAGAAAATGCGCGAACGTGAGAACTATGAGTGCAAGAACTGTCAAAAGCAATTCTGTACAAAGCCTCTATACGTAGATCACGTAAACGTGTGTAATCGAAAGTCCATGCCGCCTACAACTTCGATACTCGAGGCGCACCTCAAGGGCAACAGTCAGATCATTAAGCGTGAAGAGCCCGAGCCTATACTCTGTGAAACGAATCTCAACATTCCGGACTTTAACCTTTTCGAAGACATCAACATGCAACTGTCAGGTCAGAAACCAGTGCCAAGCCTGATGCCACTAGGAGGTAGTGGTGGTGGCGGCGGCGGCGGTAACCAACTTGCTGGCAAGTCTTCAAAGTATTCGAGAAAAGATTCGCGTAAGGTGTACGACGAGTCGACCAACACCGAGTGCACCTGTGAGGTCTGTGGCAAGCAGTGGCCTGCGAAAAAGCATCTTTGGCAGCATCTAATACGCTTCCATAGAGCCGAAGCTGCGGTCACCTGTGGCGTCTGTCTCAAGCTCTGCTCCACGTACGATGATTTATCCGATCACTTGAAAAACGTGCACCCGGCTATCCTGTCCACCGCTGGTAACAATTTCACTTGCAAAATTTGTGGTCGTTACCATAACGCGCGCAGCAAGTTGCTACTCCACATGGGTATACACATCAACTGTAAGGGTAACATCTTGTGCCAACGATGCAACCGTACCTTCGAGAATGACGAGAAGCTGAAGGAACATATTGCGACGTGCATGGGGGCCCGCGAAGGAGTCGAGAGCGGCGTTGTCGGTGAGCAGTTCCCCAAGGAAGAAATCGAGGAGAAGGGCAGTCTCATTGGCGACGAGGAGGAAGACCAAGAAGAGGAGAACGAAGGGGGAAATGAGTACGAGTCCGACGACGAAAGCGGGGCCGCGCGTGATTCCGACAACGCCGACAGCAGTTCCAACGATTCGGACAGCAGTAGCAATAGCAGCAACAGCTCGAGTGATGATGACGACGAGAGTGACGACGATGAGGAGGAAGGTAGCGACGGGGGCAGGTCACGAAATCTTGACGAGGAGAGTAGTAAGGACTCGGACAACAACGTCGGCCAAATGGCTCGGCCAGTCAAAGCCGAGGAGAACGAAACGATGAGTCTCGGCGATGAGGACGAGAACGGAGAGGAGAGCGATGAAAAACCACGCTACGAGCCTGCGTTGTCCGAGTCCGAGGAGGACGACGAGTACCTGAAGAAACAGCGGGAGCAGCAGCAACGCGAGATCAAAGACAGATACAAACTTGCTCAAAAGGAGCCGATGCTCGTCAATTACTCCGAGGATGAGGGTCCGACAGTTCTGAGTCCTATGCTGTCTGCGCCGGTGCCGACAAGCAGCGGCAACGACATTAAGAAAGAAAATAATGAATCTAATACCGAAGAAAATAGCAGCGACGAAGCTGATGATGACTCGGATGACGATGGCCATGTTGTTCAGCAGACCGAGATCGTAGATCCAAACGGCGCTTTTCACGCGGACAACTCGAGAAGCAGCAATGATGGTAATTTGCTTGATTAATTTTGTTCAAAAATTTTGTATTGCGAAATTGTTCAATTTTTAATTAGATTTTGGTGTATCATACATGATGTAATGGATTTGAAAATAATTACTTTTAGGTGAAGAAGAGCAAGATGACATTGAGGAGCAAGAAGTTGAAGAAGAACAAGAGGAAGAGGTCGATCATGAAGAAATCGCAGAAGTAGGAGTGGAAGAACAAGAAGTCGTAGAACAAGAAGTGCACGAAGAGCACGAGGGACATGAGGAGCATGAAGAACAAGAAGTGCACGTGGATCATGAAGAACAAGAATTGGAGACTGAAGAGGTAGAAGATGAGCACTGCATAAACGAATCTGAAGTGCTTGAAGTCGACGAGAATGACATGCATAATTTAAATGGAACTGTGCTCATGCTTGCCAATGACGCAGACGGCAATCAGATTCTAATCGAGCGTAACATGGCTGATCTCGAAAACGACGACTCGGTACACGACATGGCTCAGTACGTATTCCAAGACGGCACGGGCTTCGCGCTCGAAGATTACGAAGCGATAGTGGAAGGTGCTCAACCTGATGATGAGGATGATGATCAGCAGCATCTTGATCATCATCATCAGCAGCAGGCTTACGAGATGGAAATCGGTCAGGAACACGAAGAGGAGGAAGAGGTGGTCGGTGGGGAAGAGGACGAGGAAATGCACGGGATTGAAGAAGAGGTCGAAGCCGAAGAGATACACGAGGAGGAGGTAGTAGAGGCTGACGATGACGATGTTGACGGGATAAGTGCCAAAAGCTAAAAGTATCGAATTGGCTGAGGTTGCGCGCGTATTGCGGGGGACCACAAAGAGAGCAAATCGTAGTCCTTGACAATTTTGTACCTTGGAGATTCAAGCAGTTTGCGAGAGAGCAAATGTGCATTTTTGTACAGTTTATGCAAATTTTGATAGAGGCTAAAGTGATGATTCAACTAAGGTGCCGCGTGTGAGTGGATCCCGAAAAGAAGTTGAATTTACTTTTTTTCCGACTGGAATGAACACTGGTTTTTACATGAAAGTTAAGTGCTATCAGTTAATCAATTGACAATAGTTGATTCAACAAGTTTAATGTTATTTGTAATAATAAATAATTCACGTTAAGCTTTTACCAATAAAGGTAAAAATTCATTGTAATATTTCATTTCATTAAGAAATTTTTTGCACTGCTTTCCTTCTGTGCTCTCATTTTTTATAGTATCAAGCTTTTAAAAGCAATCTTGATTATTTTTCTTTTCATACAAAGAGCATTTGAACATTTTTTAATTTAAAAATGCGTATAGATGTAAGTAACGATAGATCAGCAAAAAAATTTTAACTAAATTTTTAGTTTGTAACTTGAAACCATGTACATTATCATGAAATTCATTCCATATAATTATAGGAATTGCAATTTGATTTAATGTCTGTTCCATTAATCAACAAAGTTGAAAAGTGAACAGTTAATCACTCGTTTAAAATTTCTTGCACGTTCTAGTGTTACATAATGTTTACTTGATTTTCTATAATTTATATGAAAATGTGCGATTTACAAAAAGAAATTTATATAATTTGCGTCAGACTTGTGGGAAAAATGGTATTGTAAAAAAAATCGACTTGTAAATAATGTAGCATAATATTGATTTACTCTTTTGACGTTGCAATTCAAAATCTAACGTGAAATTCAAAAAGGAAACTGTTGTGAAACAGTGTTTGCAAGGATAATGGGTGTGATCGTTTGTGACCTTTTTTTATTGTAACAATTCACAAGGTTCGCGTATCAACTTGATATAGTAACCATTGTATATTATAATATCTCTTGTGAAGTCATGTATAAAGAATATGAAGAAGAGAAAACAAAAATTTGTGTGCAGAGAAAAAAACTAGAATATTAAATCAAGTGTAAATGAAAATATAGAGTATTTTGAATGTACATTTCAAAAATAATTTCAACTTGTGATTGAAATAGAGTCTAGTTTGTCGCCAAGATTTAACACATTTGTTATATATCAGAATAAAAATCAAAAAACAAAATGAATGTCTTACACAATTTGCACTTGTTTGTTTTTTAAACTTTTAACACCTTTTATTTTTAAAATATATAATTTTTACTTACAACTTTGTATTGCAAAATTTTTTCATTTTTCTACATATGTCATGTAAATTTAATATACAAAATACAAATAATACAAAAAATCCATAGCTTGTGTTACACAGAATGAATCCCTTCAATAAATGATTCGACTGACGGAATTGGTGTGTCTGGTAATATTCCATGACCCAGGTTAGCAATGTAACGATCTTTACCGAATTGACGCACCATGTTTTCAGCTTTCTGACTTACGTTTTCCTGTAATTATCAAATTATTTCATTAATTCAAGTAAAGAAATAAATTTTTAAAAAAATTTGCACAATGTTTTCAATTTTTAATTCAAGTAAATTTAAAGAAAAAAAAATACCCTTGTAGAATATAAGGAGCAGGGGTCCATATTTCCTTGTAAAGTAATATTTGGCCCTACTCTTTGCCTAGCTTGTAAAGGATCAACTGTCCAATCCAAACCTATTACATCATAGCCAGCATTTTTGGCAAAGATTTCTATAGAGTCAAGTGTTGCTCCTTTAGGAAATGCAATCTTGTAAGAAAAATATTGTAATCAATTGAAAAGCAAGTAGATTCAATAAAATTAATAATTTTTAATAATACCATTGGTACTTTTGGAATGTTTAAGCTATCTAACTTTTGTTTTACTCTATCACTAATTTGTTTGAAGTACTTGAGAGAGTATTCTTTGAATAACTCATCATTCAAAAAATCACCATGGCTTTCAAAGACTTGCAGCAGCTGAAAAGATTATAACTATAATGATTCTTCAATATCACAAGTTATGTTTCATCACAAAATTAGTTTATAGACTCACTTGTGCACCAGATTTTACTTGCATCACTAAATAATCAACAACTACATCCGTGATCATCTGTAATAATTTGTGCGAGTCTTCTGGATACTTGTAAAGCCATATCCTAGCTTGTGCCATTGTAGAACTACCACCACCTTGAATCATATATCCCATTAATGTCCACTAGAAAAGCATGTTGTTTCTTTGAAAACAATACAAAAAATGGTATAATATGTATAACAACAAGTACTTACTGGAGCTCCTGTAAACCCAATAAGAGGAACTCGACCTTCCAACTTGTGTCTGGTCAATGTAATAGCTTCACCAACATATCCAAGTTCCTTCTCTACATTGGGCGTTTGTAGTCTTGCAAGATGTGTCGGATCTAGCAGGGGCTCAGGCAAGACTGGTCCCTTGAAAGAAACAACAAGACATCCTGGTTTGATCTAACTTGTTTATCAATACAATCTAGATCTAAACAAGATCAATGATTATATTACTTACAACTCCAGGTCTCATGTCAACCGTTAATCCCATAGCTTGAGGAATGACCAATATGTCCGAGAATATAATACTGGCATCAAGAGGAAATCTGCGTATGGGCTGGAGCGTTATTTCACAGGCGAGTTCCGGCGTCTGGCAAATGCTGAAAAAGTCGTGCTTGGTGCGCATCTCTCTGAACTCGGGTAAATAACGACCAGCTTGTCGCATTATCCAGACTGGCACCTTGTCGACGGGTTCGCCTCTCGCTGCCCGGAGAATCCTGTCATTCTTCAAAGCCGGAAAATTCTGCTCCATCATTCTGTCTGTAAGATGCAAAAGATATATCATCAAAGTATTATTAACTAATTTGCTGTTGTAAAAGTTGGTCTGTTGTTAGTTTTTTATTATTTATTTTGCAATTGAACACTTGTTGATGCTTTTCATGATTTTTCATTTTTTCTCTTGATTTTCTTGAAAGTTTGTGCATTTATTACATAATTGAATATAATAAAGAAAAAAAATTTTTTTTGGAATAATTTTTAAAAGTTGTAAGATTTGGAATTACAAATCACGAGACCGTAAAAAACAATAAATTTTGATTTAATGATAAGGTGTTTACCTTGGCTTGGTACGTTCGTTTACTTTAACCTATATACTCTCTCAAAATTAGAAGACGAAAAGTGCCAGCTGTTCTGTCATGATGAACTCATCAAGTCACGTATCGCATCGCAATATGCGCGCTGCTCTCGGGCGCGTTTATATGCGAGCCAAACTCAGCACTCACGAATTCACGATGCATATACATTTTGTATACCGCACGTCAATTGTGCAATTGCTCATTATTTTTTTTTATAAACATATTTAATGAAATAATAGGTACACATTAATTATATTAAAATTTTAATATATTTTTATTTTATTTTTATTATACAATTTCTGTAACAGATTCATTGAAAGTAAAAAGTAAATACAAAATTAACATTAGATGCAAAAATAATAAAAAAATGAAATACATGCATTATATATACATACATTACATTGTAGATGTAATAGAGACGTTGCTTTTAGGTTCTCGCACTTTTCTTAACTTTGTCATAAACTTGAGGAAAAGCTCGCTCGCAATCGAGTTTTTTACGCACTCGTTCGTAAAGCGCGTGATCGAACATTTTGCGAAATTCGTCCCGGCTGGTGTAGGTGTCCGCGTAGAGCATTTGATATCCAAAATTATCGACGACAAATTTTTCGATGCGTCGGATAGTGCTGACGGTCTCGTAATTCGAGGCCTTTGGCACACCGTAAATACCGACGTCGACATACATTTCCTCGTTTGAGTTATCGCGCGCGTGCACAAAACCCGGCTCGGAACCCAACTTGAATGGACACAGCCAGAGTGGATAGACCTAAACGTAATAATAATAATAATAATAGATAATAATAGATAATAATAATAATAATAATAATAATCGATCGGCAAAAGAAAAAGACAAAATAAGCACTTATTTTATGATTAATTACACGTATACTTTTTATCACTATATAATGATATGAGACCCGCGCCGCAGCTACTCGCAGATCTTGTTTTTTGTATTTAACAATTTTGCTTGCACTTACTTTTACTGTCTCGTCAAGCAGAATAATCGCTTCCTCAAGCTTTTGGATAGGTATGAGAAGATCCTGGATAACGTGCTTGGTTTCGTACAGCTTTTTAACGGCTCGCGTTTGCGTAAGTTTCAGCAGCGAGACTCGGGGAGGCATAGTCCATCCCAAGGCCAGCCTGAAAAGCGGATGATTGCCGAAGGGTACGATGTCCTGGAGTTCCCAAAAAATCGAGCGTCCGTGTCTCCGATAATAATCGCGAAGAGGCACGTACTCGCGGCGGGTGCAAGTAGTGGCGGCAGACGAGTCGCAGCTGTTATTACCAATAAGCATACTCTCGACGTGCTTGAAAAACCAGGGCTTGTACCAGCGTCCGATTTTATTTACCGTATAATTCTTACTCTTCATCTCCTCGTCTTTTATCATTCGACCTGTAAAATTGAATAGTATGCTCATATAAATATATAAATTGGTATATGTCGTGATAAAAGTATGTACTATATATATTTGATATTTGAATAATATATCTCGGTGCGCGTATAGATATAGATATAGATACAGATGTGTGCGCTGCAGTGTAGTGGCGTAGTTGCGTGTATCTGACCTGTGATAAGAACCGCACGCTCTCGCGAAAAAAGCAGAGCCTCGACAAAGTCGTTATCGGGCCGACGGCTGGCTTGGAGCAGCGCTTTGCTAGTTTCAAGCAAGCTGGCGCAAGGCTCGTAGGTGAGCTCGAGGAATCGGCCGGGCAGCTGGACGAGCTGGAGATCGACGGATACCAGGAAGCCGAGGGTACCGTGGGACCAAGGCAGAGCATAGAACAGATCCGACTCATCTACCGGGCTGCAGCGCTGGACTGAGCCATCGCTCAAAACGACCTCGAAGGCTCGGCAGCAACGTTGAAAAAGGCCGTACTTATGCGAGCTAGTCTCGATGCCGCAGCCCATTATCAAACCACCTGCAATAATAATGTCTTTTTTCTTTTCTTATAATTATAATAATAAAATAAAGCTCATCTCGACTTATATTACCGATTCGTTGAGATATTATTATCACATATATATATATATATATATATATATATATATATATATATATTTTAAAAATGAAATTCATCACCTATAGTAAGCTCTTCCAGCTCGGGTACGACTGGTATGCTAAGCCCAAGGGGTATCAGCGCCCTTGTCAACTGACCTATCGTCACCATCGGCTCCACCTTTACGTACTTTACAAGTTCCAAACAATTTTGCGATTATTATCGTCATCATCATCATTATCATCATCAATGTAAATGTACTTGTATTGTTACATTTAGGTGTACTATAATAATAATAATAATAATACCTGCTGCTCGGCATTGATCTCAAGGATGTCGTAGAGATCCAGGTGGACGTTGTACATCGTCGACTTGTAAAGTCCACGCCGAAAGCTTATAGTCTGCCAAGCCGGACGACCGGTGCACATAAGCTGCGGCTCCGATAAGCCGTCAACCCCGCGATTCCATTCTCTCACCTGACGCTGCACCTGTTTGACCCTGCGCTCGTGCAGCTGCGGCGCCGAGTAAAGCTTCATGACCAGCCAGCTCCGGGCTTGAGCGAAGAGCTCGTAGATCACGGAAATCGGCAGGAGAAAGGTAACGACGAACAGCCACCGGTACCGCACCAGGATCTCTTCCGTCAACTCGTCCAACTTCTCTCTCGCCGCTAGCACTCGCATTTTTTTATTCTTCTAGTAGGTTAGATTTTTATATGTTGCTGCTGCTAGCTGTTGTTAAGTACTCTTTAATAAGAGTGCCTTTTCATATCGCCTGCTAACTAAGTAATGCTAAATAAGCACAATTGATCATTCAACTCGACATATAGGTATATGCGATTGTGTATGTACATACAACATGTTCACATATTATACAATTTATATATTATCTCGCTAGATAAGCAGCTGTGTAAAACTGTGAGCCGCCGGGCACTTTTTATCTTTCATCGCTATATGTAGGGGGAGGGGGGGGGGCGAGTTGGCCAAACTAACTTTTTACTCACAACCTATCGACGGACCAACGCTGAGTATTAGATGATGAGTACACCTATACTAGAGGTGCGCATTTTTGGCCATTGGTTTCAATTTACAAAACCCTTACAAAAGTAATATTTTTTTAACCTTAATTATGTACTTGCATTTTATAAATATGAAATGTAAAGTCAGACATATAGTATTATTGTTTTTTCTACCATAAAGTTTTAATTTTATTCGTAAACAAACTGAAAAAAATATTAAAAAATATAATTTTCAAGTTATTATTTAGCATACCATTTCAATCTGGATATCAGATGTAAATTAATTAATGAATAAAAAATGTATATAAATATAAAAAAGATTGCGGTCAAAGATCAGAGTGACAGCACAAAAACGTAGAGATGAGTTTCTTCTAATGGTTAAGGTCCTCTTCTAGGATAGAATTTGCGGGATTTCTTTCGTTTCTCCAAACTAATATAAAATAAATATTTCTAGGACTTACTAAATATCAAGGTAGTCCTATAGTTTAGGTTCCACGGACATTTTTTAAAATAATTGTATAAAAAGTTGTATAAAAGGGAGAGTCTTTTAGTATGGGTCACTTGTAATTTCCAGCTTATCAATATATATGGACTTTCATGTGACTTAATAATTTGCTAGAATATTAACGATTGGAATTTTTCATAAAGTGTTGACTTATTTTTAAATTGAATCATAAAAATTATTGGTACTACATTTACTATGATATATGACCATGTCATTAAATAAAAAAGTAAGGCTTTCTTATGTTCTCTTTTACAAAAGTATTAATGCTTTTTCTTTTATAATATTGATCAAGCAGGATATAATAAATAAAATAAACTTTATGTTTTGTAATAAATAATGCATTATATTTTTAATTTTTATTTTTCGACAATGTTAGGCTTCACTGTTCGTTAAACATTAATTCCAAAACTTTTTATTTGGTGCAGTATTCTACATTCTTCTTTCACAATAATTTTCGTTGTTTGCTTCAAAGTATGAAATAAAGCATCAAATGTTATAAGTATAAAAAATTATTATTGCACGCGTAGATTTATTTTTGTATTTAAGAGCAATATATTTTTCTGTGTTATATAGTATGTCGTGAAATGCAACTAAACATTGAATATATTTAACTCATCTTATCCATCAATCATTGCGCTAATTTCAAATTTTTTTTAACAAAAATTTCCATTTTTCACCTTCTGAAAAGCTGTATATTTTATCAGATTGAATTTCTGCTCATATCAATAAAAGTTTACAACATTGACTTGTTGTGTAGTCACGCTCAATTATACTCAGAGAATGCTAAAAATGGCTATTTTTATAATTATCAAGACTAGACGTGAAATGCTTCTTGTATCACTAATAATTACAGAATTAATTATGCTAAATAGGCCTGTTTTTCGTCGTATGTGACATTTTTTCAACTAATACATTTATACATTTCTTGACAAACATTTGCAATTTTTAAACAAATAAAGTTTTTATAATAATTATTTTTACAAATATGAGGAAACATATTGTTCAGCGCATCGTGTAATTAGAAAAATTTCAAACAGTCAATCTGTTATAAAAATTTTACGTTGTCTTCAAATGGCCCCAATCTGTAAATAAAGAATATAAAATTATCATCAAGTTACTTCATTTGAAATGAAATCAGAGTAGGATGTACGCACCCATTGCTCAAGTTCCTCGAACAAGTATCATCGCCAAGGATTCAAAGATTATACAAAAGTGGCAACGAAACAATGTGTGTACGCGTGCTTACGTGGCAATGGCTACGAAGTAATATACGCTTTTCGGGGGGATACATACGGGCATAAACGATGATGGGACTGGCATTGTATTTTATAGTTTCTAAAATCAGTAGCCGAGCTCACACGTCTCAAGCACTAAGACCGTCCAAACTGTAATTTATCATCCATTGCGACTCTCTTCATTTCTGGAAAATAGAAAAAGCTAAAATCGAGCGTTATGCTAAAAAATTTCGATTTTTCAGCATACGGACTCGCCAGGCGAACCTTTTCTTCCGTTATGCTACTGGTTGAGGCAACTCGATGCGTGGGCTCGAGTCGTTTTCTACGCTCTTCGATCGTCTCCGCGTCCAGACTTATAGCTGTTTGGAGTGACTGGATAGCCGAAGCATTAACATGACGTGTCTTGATTAGCGGTGGATTGCGCGACTGCGACACCGCAAATGTACGCCGGAGTGCACCCCTTGGCGGCGATGGTGGTGGATATGAAATACCTATAAACAACTCAAAGAAAAGGCACGATCAGATACGAAAGAACTTGCGATTGCAACGCAATTACGGGACTAAACGGCCGGTGCGAGAGCTGCCATGGAATACAATAATTTTATTTTGTTTATATATTGCTTTCGAATACACAATATTGTAAGATTTTTATGTGTCGTTAGTAATTAAAATTATTACTTTATATTACATTGAAAAAAATATATGAAGCAAGTACATTTGGATATATAATATTATTTGAAAAATTAATAAGATAATTTTTCTTACAATACTCTGATTCAGATTACATAAAAATTGAAATGTATAACAGTGCCCAACAGTGCCAAGAAAAGAAAGTTAATTATTTTTAAATCATTAAAAATTTATTTTATTAACAAAACATTTCAAGATCAAGTTGAAATCAACTTGCAAATTGAAAATTATTTACAAATTTCATTAAAAAATGTATTCAAGTTGAGCTGAAACTGAACTTTTACGAGCGTTCCACAAAGCTTCGCTAAAACGTCCGCATTTATTGAGGCGGGCAATATAAAATAAAATCTGTGCTTTGCCTTTTTTCTTAAATGAAAATTCACCTCGATGACTAGGCGAAAGGAGGGTATCCTTGCTCTTTGTTATCTGTGGCACTATGAGGAGCGAACTGGGTGGTGTTGGTAAGATCGTCGACATTTGAGGCGAGGTGGCGAGTGTCAAGTTTGGCAGTGACTGCCCAAGGCACGAGTATGCCGGCACCTGCACACTCAGAGTATTGGGCGTCGGCGATTTATTCAGCAGCGATCTTCTGCTTTTTTCGTAAAAAAAAAAAATTACTTATTTTCTTTACACCTTGTACTTTCTATTTATTTTTCCGAAGAAATTGCTTTCAATGCAGGTCAAAAATAGATCACACTCTAGTATTTTCCAACAATCGAGTAAAAATTTTCACAAATTTGAAAAAAGTATTTCAATGAATGTCTTATTGTAATCTTTTTTCAATAGATGTACAAAAGACTAAATATTAATAAAATTTTCTACGATTAAACGTGCTATATATATAGTCACCTGATCGGTAGCTGTCGATTAGTGTGTCCAGCGGCAGCCACAGATGACTCCGTACCCTCCTCGGACGAGACACTTGAGGCTCTAGGCGGCTCGGTCGTTTCCATACTAACGTTACGACTGAGATTATAGCTAGGTAAGAAATTACTGCTACCCGGCGAAGCACCCTCCATCTCCATGCTGCCGCTGAAAAAATTCATGCAGTTTTTTAAGTGATTCCCGGCTGCTATATAAAAAGTCAATATAATAAAAAGTCTCACCTGTGACTGTGAGCAAGGCTACTGACGCGAGAAGCCCTACTGCTGCCACGAGGTGTCCTCAGCATGCCTTCACCACACAGCTCGTCCATGTCAAAGTCTGCGTCACCTAAATAGGTGTTTGCCTGGTGGCTCACTGCTCCCTGCAACGTCGTCGGCGGTAATCTCAACGCCACCAGCTGCTGCTGCGCCTTTTTTATAGATTCCATCCATGACTGCAAATAGAAAATATCACACTTATCACAATGTCGCGGCAAAATCATATTTTTATCAATAGAGTGTCTTGCCTCGTGCGCACACGTATACACGCACATTTAAAGGAAAAAGCAAAATGTTTATTTAAATATTTATGATTTTCTGTATAAAACTGGCCAAGTTACTCAGTCATCCAAGTGTGCAGCTTTTACAAGTCAAGTCACGGGAGTGTAATGAAAGCTACACCGACCACGCGTGTAATACCTTTGCTAGCTTGGTCTCTCCAGCGCTCAATACGAAAGCTGCAGATGCTGCGCTGTACTCGTTCAAATAAATCAGCCCGAGACTAGATGTCTCTTTCAGCTCGTGAATACGAAGGCGATCGACGACGTAAGGCTGTCTGATCACTTTCAATCCACCAATCGAACCACCCAAGCCACTGCTCATTTTTTTCGTTGACTGCTTGCAAATCAGCAACATGTCCGTCATGAGAAATACATGTACCTCAGTCTGCAAAACCAATTTAGTATAGTTTAATAATAATAATAATAATAAATAATAATAATTCATGTAATTCGATTGACTAAAATAAATATTACTACCACTTTTAACTTGAGCGCCACAAAAACACTAATAAAATCTACACGTAGACAGTATTAATTGAAAACTATTACATTTAAAACTATTATACATATTGTGTCTACTCTCGAATTATTGAACTTGCAACAGAGCACATATATGTCAGATATTTGTCGACAAAACTTGCTAAACGCATTACCTTGCTAGTTGCGGCGTCGCGGAGTTTCAAATCACCCTCGCGCAAAAGTGTCCTGAGGACATCCTTGGAACAGCCAGGCATTGGTGCGCACATGACATCAAGGCTGCTATGGAAGCGTATGAGCCGTTCGAGCTCCTCATCCCGTGACTCGACGACGTCGTAGCTTTCGAGTCGAGCAGCTATGCTCGCCAATCTGGCCGTCTCCTCACTTCGACGCATTGCAGCATTTACCGACGCCACAAATGTGTCAACCGATTTGATCTGTGCAATTGGAAATGCGTTTGGATGGATTCATCTCGATATTGTAACATATTTTGAGGAAAAAAAGAAATCCTGGCAAGACTTGACTTAACTTACCATAATAGTCAACTCGGTGCGCTGGTCCTCGATATCCGTGTTTTTGTAAACAGCTTTCAATAACAGCGAATACTTTGTTATTCTTTGCATTGGCTTCACTAAAATATCAAGTAGCCTTAAACGATTGCAGTCTTTTTGAGTTTCACACCACTGAAATTATACGTAATTCATGATTATGTCGATTAATAAAATCTTTATGGAAATTAAAAGAAATCTACGCTTGAATTTAAACAAAAAACAATTCAAAATTTAAACATTTATTTAAATCGATAGTTTATTGACTTAGCGGAATCATTTATTTTTTATATTTGTAGTCAGCAAGGGATTTCATTTTAAAATGATTTTCATTGAAATTCAAAACTTGGTTCAACTTGATTATATATGTCTCGGGTTAAGAACGTAAGAGATTTAAAATTTACAAACTGTAAGAAACAAAAAAAATTGATTCACGTTTAATCAGCTAGTCGTCTTGATCAGTTTTTAATCAATCGCACGCATATAACGAGTTTACGCGAATTATTTTGGAACAGAATCAAGTTCTTGCTGCGACTGCTATGGAGAAGATTTTGTCTATAATCTTACCACAAGATAGGCTGTGAAAAGATCATTGTCGTTGAAAGTGTCGCGGCAATATTGCTGGCACTTGCTTTGTTCGGAGCAATACCTCGTGTATGGGGCGAATATCTTCTCAAAGTTTTCGAAGCCTGTAAGCAGATGACCGGGATCCAGAGCTTGGCGCGTAACGCGCGATGCTTCAAGCATCACGTTAATGTGCTCGGTCCAAAAGTAGCGATTGACCGCGTAGATTTCTGGAATGTTGCTAAACAGCTTTGTCCTGTCGACCTCGATCAGAATATTTGAGGCCTGCAGACCGCACAGGCAGGCCATAAAGAGCTTCAAACGGTATTATTATTTTTTATTTGTTTTTCAATTTGCCCATCAAATAAATAATTTGTAGTTATAGATAATTACAAATTTTATTCAAATGAAAAGATTTAATAATCAATATAGGGTCTATAAAAAAAAAATGAACCTAATAATTCGCCATCAAACTATAATTGCTATACCAATACTTACATCGGTTACAACCTTCAGAGTTTTAATGTAAGCCGCTTCGGTTTGTGCAAGCTCCCAGAGAGCAGTTTGCTGTTGCTGCTGCTTCTCGCTGAGGAGCTCGGAATTCTCAACTATATTACGCCAATCATTTTCTAGATTTAAAAAAGCTACGGGAAAAAATATGACGATTCAGTTATCTTGTTAATGATATCCGCAATCTTTTTCAGGATAAAATGAAAAACTATTTTCATTATAATCGCTAATCTTGAAAGCATTCGAGTAGTTTCAAATTTCTTCATCTCGACTTGCTATGCCCATGTATCGTACCTATTCTACGACTTGTAAAAAATTTACAACTATCACAGAGATTCTTTTGAATCTTAGTTTAAAAGAAAATTGCAATCATTCAACTAATAAAAATAAGTTTTCTGCGCGAAAAAACGAACTCTCTCTTTCCGACTTAATCTCGTGAGTGCAAAATCTTTCCGTTTATAACGCAAGCATACGTGACTGGCAAGAATGACCATCCCTAGAGCGAAATTGTAAACACGAACGTCACGAACCCACCAATTTCTCATGTTACAATAGTATAAAGTCGAAAATCAATAGTTGTATTAAATGTCTAAGAAAAGTGAACGCGGTATGTATGATACTCGAAAGTGCATATAATATATGTTAATTATTGATATAGAAAGTCGTATACCGTCTTCATTGGACAACGACAACTCGTAGGAGAGTTGATTCTCAGGCAACTTTGGTACGCCGTGCTTGCCGTAGTTGTTGAGCTGCTCGGCCAGTAACTCCATCTTGGTACCCTTGGTATTGGTGAAAAAGGCGCTCCAGCGCTGCTTACTCGCCTTTAATCCCGCAGTTCCAGTGGTGCTCTTGGTAGTCGCGAGCGCTGCAGCAGCAGCCGCCGCACCAACTTCCGAGTCCAGGCTCGAGTCTTCGGTCGAGATGCTGAAGAACCGGCCACTCCTGCTCTTGTAGCTCTGAGAACAAAGAAAGTTTTGCACATTCCTAGCCTTACATATAAATCCTTATCTAACAGTGCTTGAAAAGTTATAAACTTTGAAATACAAAGATGCATATAGTTGGTTTTATTAGTTTTTATTTTTTTCAAGACAAGGTCAGAACTTTATTATTCATGTTTTGAAAAGTGAAATTAATGATAAATCAAAATGATAACGCGTATAATAATTATAATAATTATAGCACAAAAATTGACAACCTCGAAATATACGTAATTCGTACTTGCGTTGCTATGGATTAAGAAAAAAATTATCATGTTCAGGGTGTGGTTCTCTCAGCACTTATATCGACGTTTAAAAATGTTCGTGAAATACTTTAGAATCAAGTTAGAATTGCCAGTTAGTCTTATTGTGAAATAAAAAATATGAATTTGGATTGCGTTTAATGAAACATACAAAAGGTACGATTTTAAAGAAATTGTGAAAATCAAGAAATAAAAATAAATTTTCATTAAAAAACGCCTTTAAGAGCAGAAAATTGCAAATTTAAAATTACATGACTCACTCCACTGGTTTTTCGAAGAGACACATTTTGAATGCTTCTTTGGCTTGCTGATCTTGAACTAGATTTTCCGTCTTTAGCTGTAAAAGAAGATAAAAAAAAATTGAAAAAGTAATAGAAGGGGTAAAATTTAATTATTCATCTTTGTATTTTTTTTACGATAAGAATCATGAAAAATATATTGATTATATAAATATTTTGAGATAACAATTACATGCCATCTAATCAAAATATTCTTATAAAATAACCAATTCTAATAATATATTTTTACTTGGTTGGCCTATCGTGTGTATGCGTATCAATAGTTAGAATAAAGCCCATACCCATTAAAGCAAACACTTTTTTACATGCCAAAACAAGGCAATTCAAGAACACAGGGCAAAAAACACATTTGTAGTTTGAAGGATTATATTAAGTTTACTTGATTTACTTGTAATACGCATACACATTATTCTTTTCAGAATGATTATTGAGGGTGCAGATAACTTACCAGTTACTCGCAAGTGCTTACCCCCCAAACAGTAAGTCTCGGTAGTGTGAACAGACAAGGGCGCTGTAAAGTTGTCAAGAAGTACGTCAACTCGTGACAAATCAATGCCTCGTCGATCGCAAGCTGCACTTAAGATATCTCTGAAGCAGAAATAAAATTTCAACTCAAATATAGAAATTGCATTCTCCAAAAACGCAGAGAGCAATTCATTATCGGCTCATATTTTGTTCAATCGAAAAATCACGGTAAAATGTATCCCTATAATACCGAGTTGATTAACTCAAAAAATTCAATGTTGGTATGACTTGCTAAGCGATTCATTGTTTTCACACTACGATGTATATTTTTTTACTTGAACAACGAAAGTTGAATTCAAGTTGGGATACAGTACTTGATAAAGTGAATGTCAAATAAAAATAACAGAGCAGCTGAATCAAAGCAGAGCAAAACGTCAAAACTGAAATGAGAAAAAAAAGATCAATTGCGAAGTAAAAAACAAAAATGACAAAGACAAGTCGCGAGAGACTTCTAAGTTGCTCATGCGCGTCTAGCCATTCGATATAGAAATACAACTGTACTGTAGAATGGAAGCATACATAAGAGATGAGCAAATGTGACGTAGTCTATTGAGAATAAGCAAGACATGTCGAAATTCGGAAAATTTACAACCTTAATTCTTTTATAATCGAACGATATATTCTTTTAAAATTCAATTCAACTGAAAAAAAAGGAGAATCAAGTTGAATGATAAATCTGTTGGTTTGTTCATTGTTTTTTTCTCGTTGGAGTTTTTTCTTACAAATAGTAATAATCGAGAATCAAGTGGGATTTTGTGAAACTTGATTTTATATTTGCAATACATATGTGTTTGCAAGTGTAGATCAATATTGGAAGTATAAACCTTTCTTTTTTTGCTAGAAGTAGGTGAGCTAACGTTGATTTTTTTGTTTTTCAAGTTGACAACGATTATAGCAGAGAATAGATGTGCGTTTTGAAATCGCGTCCAATGAGAGCACGAATAAAATGCTGACAATATGTCTGCACCCTTCAGCTCATCTTTCTTTTATGATAATAAAAATATAACAAGATATATAGGGACACAAATATGTACTTACACAAGATATGTTCCCTTAGTAGCAGGCAAAAATTCTTCTCGATCTATGGTACACGTTCCGTCGCCAATTTCAAAACTCACGCTAAAATATTCGCTGCTGGACACCTAAAAAAAAAAAAAAACCATTGAGAGAGGATTTTTCAAAATAAAAAAAAAAAAAAAAAAATTATAAAAAACTGTATAAACGAACCTGCGACCTCGATAATTTGTGTCTAGTCCTGTTGGGTCTAATTCCCTCGGTCGAGGCTGCTGCGTTCGGCACAAGAAAGCGCGAACTGTTTTCACCAAAGTTGTGTGAATGATAGTGCATCCGTTGACAAGGACTCTGTTCCTGCTGTTGCGCCGGTGTTCCGTCACACAAGTGCTGTGCTTCCTCCGTGTCCAGCATGCTAGTTCCAAGGCTGTCGAGCTGAGTCAACGATCTCGAGCGTACCTGTAACATGTCAATTATGCCACAAGAGCTATTATAATTTGTAGTACTTAAATATTGTCATCACAATCATTGACACACACGATCTGTGATTAATTTTAAGTCCTACACAATTTACACATTACCAATTTGAAAAATGCTACTTTCAATTCTACCATTCAGCACTTTTCTATATTTTATAGTTAGTAACTCATTTGTTTAAAGATAATATTGCAATATAACCAAAGTATTGCCTTGAAAAATATTCAAGTCCTTATCAAAACTTAACTCCATATGAAGCTTCAAAGGTCCACACTTCAAATAGTACACTCGAGTACATTTCATTCTTTCCGTAGTAGACGCAAAATGTGCAACGTCGCATCTAATTTTCATTGATAAGCTCCCTCTGTTAATAAGTTAGGAATAATATTTGTGGACAAACTCTTATATCTGTCTTTCGTGTAGCTAAATAAAAGTAGGTTTACAGAGTAGATATCACCCCATACGCTTGAAAAACGTAATAAATTCTTCTATAATTATCTTTATAATGTTACCCGCATTGACTACGATTGAATTGCATTTTCCCTGCATAAAAAACGTCTATTCGTTACAACTTGTCAGCGTTCATTATACGCACTTTATCGCAGTTACGTAGCTTTAACAATAATACTCGTGAGACTCATTTCTATGTGGAAACCGACTCTTTGGCCGTCACCAGTCATTTATTTTGCATTCTATTAGAAGTTAATCGTGTCTCAAGTAAAATCGCATGCTGCAAGTGGCTTGACAGCAATTTTTTGAGTTGATACGAATTTGCTTTCTAAACACATATTCGTCGAGTAGTAGTCCGGAAAAGCTATTAAAATTTCGCGTCCCTTTTTCGTTTCCTCTTCTGGCTCGATAACAGCTTTGGCAATTTAACCAAAGTAGTAGCCGCTATTTCTTAACCCTCCCTTCCTCTCACAAGCACTCACCCGTATGTAGACACATCGATTGGCCGGCCGCTTCGATTTCCAGCCAAGCAATGGAAAAAAGCTGGGAGCTTGGAGCTGAGCAAGGGAGAGTTCTAATACCTACGTTTGATCCGAGGCTGTGAAAGCCTGGAATCAATTTTTAATACTTTTACCCCAGAGCCATCATAGCAGACACAACTTCGTGGCTTTCTCTGACACGGAAAATTCGCATAATCATGCTGGCTAAAAGACCGAGGAGCATTCAGTAAAATAAAAGAGTAAACAAATAACAAATAGTAAAAAATAGCATAGTAAAGTAAAGAAGAAAGAGAAATAAAAAGAAAAATAGAGAGAGAGATAGGATGAAAGTATTCCACCATGATTGCCCAGTAAAATTGTCGATTTGAATACGTCGTTTTTGCAAGTTGTTTGGATCCAAATTAAAATTTTGCTAAGTCGCTGCTATAACTGTTTAATTAATCTTGAATAAAGCAAAAACAAAACTATGATTTGCCAAGTTATTAGAAGAAGCTGTATAGAGTATTTATGAGTGTCGTCATCTTTTTGCGACCATTTATCGAAGCAAGAATTATTTGCAGTACACACTATATTAAACGTAAAAATGTTAATATCGATGCACGTAAAAATTTTACAACATCAAGATCCATGGCTTGATATTAAAAAAACGCGGATTGCATTTTGTTCTATGAGCAAGTTAATGAATATTCGTTATTAATTAGCATGCAAAGAAATTAATAAAAAAAAAAAAAAAAAGAAAACGCCCAAAATTACTTGACATTAATCAGTATAATTATTATCACCGTTACTAATGTTTTTAACTTTCAACTCAAGAACGCCTCTTTTGAGTAATTTTTATTTAAAAATGAATTTTTTCGACAATATTATAATGTTTGCGTTTTTATGTTTAGAGGTCGGAGCACAGCTCTCTCATCATTCTTGACAATAAATAATTAATAAATTATCCACTATCAATACATTTTTATATTATTGGAAAAGTTACTGGCCACTCTAGAAGTCTATACGGTTTTGTATCTCAAGTAAAGTAGCCAAAAAGAATAGTAAAGAAAAGCTCGCACTCTACTCAATTTTTCGATTGCGAAGAAGTCATAATCATAAGGAATCTATATGCTTTTGCCGTAAGCTTAAAACTACTCGTCATTTTTTGTTCAAAAGATTTACTCCAGATGTTTTTATGAATTACCAATATTTTTCCAGGGATGTATGAGTTTTTTTAGAAACTTGCATTTTTGCGGCTTATTGAAAAGAATTGCCTTTGAGCCAAGTTAAAATATCCTTTTTTTTTCAGCAAATTAACACTGATTTTTCAAAGCTGCTTTTCAAAAATTGCAAGAAGAAGTGCGACTTGATCTTCGATAAAGCTAAAGATAAAGCTTAAAAATTTTTCCAACAAATGTTTTAACGATGCGCTGCATGAAAGAATCTAGTTGGAAAAATATAAATAATAATTTAGTTGTATAATAGAAAAACTTTTTAACCTCAAGTAAAGAATAGAAGAAAATTTTTCGAAATATTAAGTGTTTAGAAACAGATGATGGTGACCTTTTCTTATATTTATAAAATTAATTATCTTACACTTGTGCAGGAATAAAACAGTATATAAGCATGTACATATATCGACGCCTCGGACGAAGAACAGCACAATTCAGAATATAGCGATTAAGGTACAATTTATCATAATTTTTCCGTAATAATTTTTGAGCCTTATCGCTTCATTCTTCATTTTATAGCTGTTCTTTGTCCAATGTATATATGAAATCAAAATAATTCAAGGGTATTGGTAAAGCTGAATGTAGTTACCTGAATACGATTCATCGGTGGCGAGACGACGAGGAATATCCTCATGGTCGCTTTAAGAAAATCATCGTGATGCTTCTGGCTGTTGTACTGTGACTCCTGAAAGGTCTGCTCGCATAAACTAGAAGCAGCACCCTGAGGAGAACGGGGCAGGGATTTTCCCTTAATCTTGCGCCTAATGCTGCCCATTAGCCTTCGCCAATCTTGTCCGCTCCCAATGCTGGCGGCGGTCGAACTTCTTCCCCCCTCGCCCCCGGCCTGGTGATATTTTTGCAGCTGCTGCTGAATCTCATGTCTGATGGTGGTGGTGGCGGTGGTGGTAATATTAATACCACTGGCTAGAGTTTCCGACCTCACCGGATTTTCCGCCGCAGCTGATGCTGCTGCTGCTGCAGATGGCGACGGGCTAGATGTAGGGCTGAGCTCGCGACTGGCCCGTTTGTTATTAAAGCAGCTGGTGCGGCCAACTGGCCCGGCCTCCGCGAAGCCTGACACCGTGGCACCTGACAAAAATGGATTTTTAGTGCTCTGCAACTGCTGCTGAAATCCACCACCACCACCACCGCCGTCGCCACGACCGCTGCTGCTGATGTTGGTAACTTCTCTCCCTTTCCCGACGGCACTGCCGTCGCCGCCGCCGCCAATCAAGCTGCCTGAGCTACCTTTCCGCGATGACGATGATGATGTCGACGGCGGCGAAGACGAGGAGGACGATGACGACGGCAGGCCTTCTCCCTGCCAAGGTTCCACACTACCGGCTTTGCCGAAAGTGCTTATCAAGGCATAACCAGTCGTCCAACCTCAGTTCTCGGATGAGCCAACCCAATAACGTCAGCCTTTTCTCTGCAACAGCCTTCTTGTCATCTCTGCGGCTCGCACATCCTAAGTGCTCGCCATTGCAAACGAGAGGAAAGAAAAGCATTGGTCGGGGACTAAGTATAGCGACATTACGAAGACGCGCAGGCAGGTCTGAGCTTTGACAATAAGTACAGATGCCGCGAGAGTTGAATGCAATTTACGCCCGGAGAGACAATAACGCGTCAACAACAATATTTACAACAACTGAGAGTCTCTCTGGCTGATCAATGCGCAATTTTTGGTGTGTTCTAGCGGCGAGTCTCACACTGCTATTATTTATTTGCGATAAGCAAGAAGATAGCAGCGGAGACAAGCAAAACTGCGCCAGACTCTGATGCTGCTACTGCTGCTGCTGCTGCTTGGATGAAAAGCATCGGGTCACGAAAGGGTGGCAGTGTTCACAGTCGCGTGTCTCAAATCAAGTAGGTCAAGGTCGGACTTGGCAAGAAAGCCAATAGGCTCGATGTCGTCAGTCTGTCGTCAGTGTTGGTGGCGGCGACGGCGGCTCATGATAATCGATCGCCACTATAGAACACGCTAATGGGCCGATCCTCTTCTTCTAAGCTTGCTCATAATTGTCAAAAGATGATAGGGATGTTGGCGCGGCTCTCGTGCTGACTGATTAAGAGCCGCTCGAAATTTTAACCCAATTATAAAGAGAGATCGTTTTCGTATATGTGTTTAATTTACAACAGAAATTTATCTGCGTTTGTAACTTCAAATTCACTGTGCATTGCAGTCACACATGCTGGTAACATCTGCGGGGGAGAGAAGGTCATTAAACTAAAATGTACATTTTTTAAATCTGACCTAATGACCATGAGATCACTGATTTTATCAAAGATTCAATTATATATGTGTTTATCAGCATATAATTTTTTAATTATACATTCATAGGGGAAAATGATAAATAATTCTAAAATGTGCTTAAAAATTATTTAATGAATGTTTTTTTCATTTTTAATTTCTAAGAACTGCTATAACTATCTATAATGTGAAATAGCTACATAGCTTGACGAATTTTTTCTAAGGCGAAGAACACATATGATCGTGGTAGTTATAGCAGCAGCAGCAGCTGCTACTAAAAGGTTCATTCAAAGGAATCCTCGCGTAAGCTTATCTTCCAAACTTTGGCAACGGACTTTTTCAAGATGTAATTATAGGGACAAAGTAAACTTAGACACACTACTGTAGGCGATTGCACGTTATTATGTCGTGACGAACTTTTCTTGAGCGAAGTATATACGAAAGCAAGACTCGAGCTATTACACTCGTCACGGAACTCTGCTTTGGCTCGTGCTGAGTTTTTTCATATGATCTCAGAAGCCGCAAGCTTCGCCAAGGACTCTTTAGAGTTCGAACTGCGCGTGCCAGAAGTGCGCTGACACATGCTAACATGAACTTGAAACTACTGCAAGTATACTGGACCGCAAGAGAAGAGCATCGAAATATCCGAATCCTTATCAGCTATTGCAATTACAGCTCTATAATCAGCCGTGTGTTTTTCCAGCAAAATCTTTATGACTTGAGTCTTTTTCTATACGTAAAATAATATTATACATTATGCAAATGAGCTGTGCGTAAGTGCAGTGTCGAACTATGATTTTTTCAAGTCTGCCACTTAAGGAATGGAGGATGGATTTGTGAGAAAGTAGTTGATTTACTGACGCAGTGATCGATGATTATTTTTAATTTCAATTTTAACGCGTGCATTTTGCTAAAGTCATTTGAGATATATTTGTAAAACAAAAAAATCAAGTAGGTTTTAGCACGAGATTGCTACAAGCCTGTTTCCAACAAAGAACTAGAAAACAATTAGCAATTGGTGATGATTAATTTAGTATACGTGCAGCATAACAATGCAACTGCACACCTGCCTGCCTGCCTGTCTATTTACTAGCTGCCCATGTTGTTGTTTTCTCGAGATTTCTAAATTTATAAAAACTCTACAAGCGTCGAGAATTTTTAAATAAACGATACATCAAACATAAAAAGCGTATCGAGCGAACATGTATATTTTCTATAGGAGGAAAATTGAACGTGTGGTATAGTTTACAAAAGCTAGGTGTAAACGAAAAAAGTGCGGAAAGAGAGAGAGAAAGAGAGAGAGAGGGCAATTTTCAAAGCGGTGGAAACGCGGTCGCGGGTTCATGTTGGTTGGTTATGAGCGTGCATATAATGCGAACACGAATGCTGCGTATGGATAATCGATCGCCCCGTCCCGTCTCATCGTTCCTTCTCTTCCTACACCTCCTTGTTCGGCGCGCGCACACGCTAACCCTTTTGGTGCGAGATAAGCGCAAGACAAGCGGCAACAGATTATTGCTGACGCAGATTTCGTTTTAGCCCGTGCAAACTGCGGCAGCTCTTATAGGCCGTAAACGAGTTTCAAGGGTCTAGAGTAATCTTTGTGCGACCACTTGTGCGAACTGCATAGAGTTAAGCTTTCACTATAAAGCAAGAAATGAAATAAAATCTACCATTCCCCTCCCCCCCATTTCCATATACCGCCGGCCTAGTGCAAGAACCAGCTAGGTCTAAAAGAATGGCCTACATTTTTCAGATAGGTAAAAAAGGGCCTACGTTTTTCCAACAGGCAAGAAAGGCCAACGTTTTTTTAGACGCAAGAAAGACCATCGGTTTGTGAGACACTATACCGAGACATACTCAATTCTTTTACCCCAAAATTTAACATTTTACGGGGAGGAAAAATCATAGTGTAAAAAAAAAATCGAAATTTTTTTATTTTTTTATAGTAGTACAATATATGTTTGTGGGTGGTAAAATATCCGAAATATCAAAAAAAAAACTTTACTTTTTTACACTACCCAGATTCTCCTCCTCCCCCCCCCCCCTGTAAAATGCTAAATTTTGGGGTAAAAGAATTGGGTATGTCTCGGTGTAGTGTCTCACGAACCGAAAGTCCTTCTTGTGTCTGTAAAAACGTAGACCATTTTTACCGAGATTTTTACCTATCTGAAAAACGCAGGCCTTTCTTGCCTGTTTGAAAAACATAGACCCTTTCTTGCTTGTTAGATTTTTGTAGCTGGTTCTTGCATTAGGCCGGCGATAAGTCTGGTTTGCATAAAGTTTTCGCGCTTTTGAGCTTGGTGCACACTCGTATAACGTTATCCAAGACGCGCATCCGAGTAAAGAATTAATTGCGCCCTTATTTTTCAAGATTGCGTCTGTGCGCCTCGGCCTTTAAAGTATTGTTTCGCGATTAGATGTTCTCCCTCTCCTCCTATCACTCGATCTCTGTCGCCTACAATATCAAATGCCATTAAAGTGTTGTTATTAAAACAAGATCCTTCCCAGTTACCTTTCTATTTTTTATTGCATAAAAAACCTAAGGGTTGAACAAAAACGATAAAACTACATGCTTTATTTTAATTATCGTCAAGCCAAAATAAAAGAACCCCTAATTGTACAAAGTCGACAAATGAAAATTTGATGATCAAGATGAAATTTTAAGGATAATAATTTCTATCAATAATTATTCTAATAGCTTCATCATAATTTATATTGTCTATACCTTTTTTTTCCATATAATTACCTATGTAGAATAGCGTTGTTGTTGAGAAGCAATTTAAAATTTATTACCGAGCCGAGCATCAGATGTCGATGTACGTATATTTTTTTATCTTTTGATGTAGGTACTCGAAATAAATTACTTAACAACATATTATACTGCGATTTAATGAAACATTGTGGATGCCGTGCTTTGATCATTTATTTCGGCACTAAGAAATAAGATGTTAAAAAAGAATTATTCACATCGAAGCTTTTGTTTGCAAGTTTTTTTGGAAATCATTTTTCTCTCCTATATAGGAATAAGTGGGCATAAGAACAATTTGCATACCGCGAATCTTGAAGCTGACTCTCTCTCTCTCTCTCTCTCTCTCTCTCTCTCTCTCTCTCTCTCTCTCACTTTCGAAGTTTGCCGATGCTTGCCATCTAAAGTAATATGTTATTGAAATAATTAAATCAAACAAACTTTTGCGTCATTGTTGGCTTATTCTAAGATTTAATTAAAGAAAAGTGTTAATTTTAATTCACGCCTTCAAGTAACCAACAATAATTAAAGTAAAATCTTAAATGAGAATGAGTAGAATATTGAGCATTATTTTAGCATGATTTATTTTCAGAACTAATATGATATGATAATTGATATGTGAAAATAATATCTAACAAAAATATGCTCACAAGTTTCTACTACAGCATTGAAAACTTTAGCCTTCAAAAAATTTGAAACTAATGGCCTGAAAGCAAGGCGAGGAGTTACTGCTCGATCAATTCCGCACATTGATCGCATAGCCATTTAGAAGCACCATACAGTTCTTTATTTATGAAAGGGACTATTTCCTCTCCTTTTCTGCGAAATATAAAGTTATCCTACGTATATAGGTATACATAATAATTTGAAAGAAACTAAGCCTTCATGAAATTATTGAAATTTCAAGACAAAATTTAGATCAGTTATATTATATTGATTTGTCTGAAAACTTTCTTAAATAAACTAATAAGAAGATACAAGTTTTTTATAAATGAATTAAAAATCTTTTTCTATTTTTTTTTTTTTATTTTTTTTTTATTTTTCTATTTAGTATTCCTACATTTGAGAAAAATCATGCTTTCAGTAGTTAAATTGATGCAAAAATGCTCAAATTCAAATTGAAAAAGAAATAATGCAGATTTTTTTTTAACTAGAAGTATAAATTTTGAATGTAAGAAAAAATTTTAAAAACGGAAATTAATATTAAACATCCCATACTACCAGCAAATCATTAATTCCAATATATTTGTCCACATAGAATCTTAAAATTGACTTGCATGTGCACATTTTTTTGTAAACGGCTTGATAAATTCAAACTTCAATGTTACAATACTGAGTCTGTACTTCGCCATTGAAACAAACATTCGCTGAATATAACCACTGATATATATATAGATAGATAGATAGATAGATAGATAGAGAGAGAGAGAGAGAGAGAGAGAGAGAGAGAGAGAGAGAGAGAGAGAGAGAAAGACAGAGAAAGAGAGAGGGAGCTGTTGAAACGAGCGAAATAGCATATATTAGCATAAGCAATTAGCCTTAGCATAAGCAATAAGCTTTGATTATTGATTAGGCCCTATGACTACATAAATTTAATTGCGCTTTAAACGAGCCGATAATCCGATATTATAACAAATTAATAGACTTCAAGTGAGATTAAACGTTGAATACCTAGAATTCGATCTGACAAAATCAATAAGTCATTGCGTAAGAAACGACAACAAAAATCCCCAATTATTGAATTTTTATTATTTTTCTCTCCCTTAAATTAGCTCTTGATTTAGCGAAATAAAACCTCCAGATCAATGTAAAAGTGTCATCGTTAATAACAAATACTACAATTGGCAGAAACTTATTTTCGAAGGATTAGACGCCGCAATAGCGTTACACCTCGTGATTTCATGGTCTTTCGGTCAGCAGTCGCGATCGCGCACGCGCGCGTGCGGGGACTCTCTTATATATTTACCTGTGGCGGTCATTGCTCATAGTCTTCCACATCTATATATTACTCGTCTCCTTCAAGATGCCAACGAGCTCAGGGGACTCGAAACAGTATAGCGCTCGGATTTTCAGAGCTGCTGCTGCTGCCGCCGCCACCGCCACCGCCACCAGCTAGCGCCAGCAGCAGCTTCAAGGCCGAAGGGCAGCATATCCACCGTAGGCCTTCACGCGTGTTCTCTTTCCTCTGACGTCAACTCGCTTATCACAGTCTTGTGTACCACTATCCTCCACTTTTATCGATTAAACTTGGACTTTTCTCTTCGATCACCTATCCAATCCTGGATCTAGCTTTCTGGCCATCAGCGGGTGAAACTTCTAATTCCGGAAGGAATGGGAGATGAACATAGGAGAGGGTGTGAGAACAAAAAGGCAACGTGATCCTGCTTCCTACGGGTCGCGCATCGCACTGCCACGGGGCGCGGGAAATTTTCTATGCTAGCCCAGCAGCAGCAGCAGTGACGCCAGCCGCCCCCTCGTTACGCGGCTACGGCGGTGCAGGCAGGCACCACCAAGTCAGCAGCGTCGAGAGGGGCGAACGGAGCTTGCGCGGCATGGCCGATCGGGGTGCTGCTGCTGCCAGCACACCGCGATGAAACAAGGGCAACCGATAGGCTATATAAGGGGGGGGGAGGAGTGAAGAGGCTCATTTGCAAACTGCGCACAGCCGCTAAAGAACAAGGAGAAGAGAAATCACAAATTTTAATATTTTGACTTGAAAAAAAATTGAGGAGCTTCTAGACATCTCAAGTTTGAAGTCTGCATTTTTTGAAAATTTGCTTCTTTGATTTAGTAAAAGAAAAAAATTGCTAAAAAAATCGTGTAGCCTATTAGGCCCTCTCTCCCCTACTTATTTTTTATCACTGTTTTGTACTTTTTAAACCAAATTGAACATTAAACGATTAAAATTTTATAAAATATATGTGACAAGAATTTTGTTTTTTCTTTGATGTGATATTTACAATAAAATTTGTTTTTTATCGCTAGCAATTTCACAGCCCGATTTGAGAACAACCTAAATATAACTATTTTTATTTGTACTAAAATTCCTCAGACAATACGGGCTATACCGTATATTTATAAATATGCAAATTTGACTAATGTAGAATTCGAATGAAAAAACGCATTTCATATCATTTTTATTTTTAGCTGTTTAAAACGGGTTTATACTTGATGTACTTAATACTTAGTAGCTTTTATTGTTCAGCTTTATTATTTTTATTATTATTATTATTATTATTATTATTATATTTAATTATAATTGCAAGTTGTATTATTAGTAAAATATTGTATTACTATAGTAGAAAAGATTTATAATTTGTTTTGCACATTACAAAGCTATGTGCAGTATTAATACCTTAAAAAATATATTAAAAGAAATTTCAAAACTTTTAATAATAATGTTTGAATGCTTTATTTAACATATTAAAAAAAAGTTTCGAGCATTTTACCTTGAAAGCGGCGAGATGTGTATACATTTTGAAGAATTGTATTTCTATTATTATATTCAAAGTAATTGAAGCAAACATATTTTCGGTAATCTTTAGTAACGTACTGTTCGTTAATGATTTTAAAAATTCTCAAAAACCACGTACAAAGTAGAGATGGTTATTAAATGTGGTTTGAAATTCTTGAAGATGATGATTATAACAAAAAAAAAAATCGGTCACCTTTTACCTCAGGAATTTTAAAAGAGAAATTTCACAAATTTGCATCGGCTAAAATAGCATGAGATAAACGTATATCTTCACCTATAAGGAATAATAGTTACAGTCTTTGATGACATACCTGCATTCACATACATATTCATGCAACACATACAGACGTGTTTATGTAAAATTCTCCTTCCACTCTGAGTCACTATGTAGTTGGATCAAAACAGCTGTGCTGATTGGGAAAGACAAAAAACATTTAGACTTAGTTGGACATTCACTGAGAGATGACAAGCGTATTTTTTAAACATCTTTCAAATTAAAAATTTTATGTTCTTGATTAAATATCTTGGAATAACATGGATGTATTTATATATATTTTCTCGTGGATCTATTACTTGATGTTATTTTTCAATCGCCAACAAGCAAGTCAGAAAAAAAATGAAACGCAGCAGCCACACATAATAGTTATCATGACTGATGACATGGTAAGTACTATTTCAAATAGTCTTGACAAATCAATACATTTTATTTTTAACGAGAAGTTGGGTTCCAAATTATCCCTTTTTTAATGGAGTGGGGTGAGGGGGGAGCAAGTAGCAGTCAATTGAGTGAAAAATAGAGCACGAGAAATGGGAGAAGAACGGTGGATAAAGATAGATAGATAGAGAGAGAGAGAAAATAATTTTTTTATTTTTTACATGCAGGGTTGGAACGACGTGGGCTTTCACGGCTCGAACGAGATACCGACCCCGAACCTGGATGCACTGGCCTACAGCGGTGTTATCCTGAATCGGCATTACTCGGCGCCTACTTGCACACCCTCACGAGCAGCCTTCTTTACGGGTCGCCATCCAGTCAGGACTGGTAATTATAGCAAGCGTAAAGGCCAGCTTTTCTACACCAACACGCAATTATTACTAAAAACCTTGTTCTACTAACGTATCAGAAGCGCTTACATGCAGTTTATATATGTATCTATAATATATCATGACGACTGCTACTGCATGCAGGTCTGCAGGGGCTGCCTATAAATGCAGCGGAGCCACGGGGTTTGCCATTGGACGAGAAAATTCTGCCCCAGTATCTGAGGGAGCTTGGCTACGTAACGCGGCTTGTGGGCAAGTGGCACCTCGGCTACTATACCGAGCGGCACACACCGACCCGTCGAGGCTTTGACTCTTTCGCGGGCTATTACAGCGGCTACATACGCTACTTCCAGCACTCGCTTACTAAGGCTGTAAGTTAGTATAATAATAAAGAGGTGTGCGATGTGTGATGGTAATGTATATGCTTATGTGCGTGGTTCTAATTAATCCACGAATAAGCCTTGCATTACTCACAGCAGCTGCTGCTAGTGTTGGTATATTATAAGGTACATTGACTCTTTCTCTCTCTCTCTCTCTCTTTATTATCCGACCAGCAGAAGCATACCGGTATAGATCTTCATATGGACACAATCGAGCATTTGGGTACGCACGAAAGTGATCAGTATTTCACGGATTTTATAAGCGATCAAGCAGAAGCCATCATCAAGAGCCACAACAAGGAGAGACCGCTTTACCTTCACATTGCCCATGCTGCTGCCCACGCAAGCGAGAACGCAGATCCCCTGGAGGTCCGTGACCTGTCGGAAATCAACCGCACACTGGGCTACATACCAAATCTGAACAGGAGAAAATATGCTGGTAAGAGAGCTTTTACTCACTGACCAATACAAGTTGTATTCAAATCATGTTTGGCGGCTTGCGGATAGCCCGTGTAGTACATTGGGGCTGAGACGCGACGATGGTCATCCGGATTATTTTGAATGAATAAAATTTCTTTAAAAAAATGAATAATATAAATAATAATGAATTTTGCAAAAAAAAAACATAAAATGATTTTCTACTATCTTGAGATGAACTTTGAATTCTTAATATTTGAATAGTAAGTATTCGCATAATAAAATTATAGAATATCCGGATTTCATATTACGATATCCGTCCGGATAGTAGAAAATAATTAATTCCTTTTTTTTTAAAAAGACAAAATTTTTTTATATTTTTGAAAAAAAAACAGCTCTGGTATACTCAAGTGTACATACACGCGGACAAACGTACTCATCGCGTTGGAACGAAGATTATTACACAACTCGGCGCTCTCGAACGAATATATCGACGCTTTGGACGAATGACAGCACAACTCAGAATATAGTGATTAAGGCATGTAGCTCAGAAATTATTACGTTTCAGCGTACTGAGTTGTGTTGTTCTTCGTCCAAGGCGTTAATGTAAGCTATGCAGGGCGCAACTATTAATAAGTAACACGTACTTGATGAGCGCCCATATTACTTGATCTGCTCTAGGAATGGTCGCGGCTATGGATGAATCGGTTGGCAAAATTGTAAAGGCCCTAGGCGAGGCGGATATGCTCGACAAAAGTGTTGTAATAATGATGTCGGACAACGGAGCTGCAACAGCTACTGACGTCTTTCCCAATCACGGATCTAATTATCCACTGCGTGGGGTATGATTGCGTTACAGGCGTTGCGATTGTATATGTATATATATATATGGGCCGACTAAAAGCAAAAAATTTTTGAGCCCCTTTTTTTATTGTCGCTTTTTGTTCTAGGAAGTGTCATTAGTTACTCTGAATTTTTTTAGATTTTTTTTAAGGAGCTTCGAGCGCCAGTTTTAGCATATTTTTATGCATCATTATATCAGTGTTAGAAAAATATATTTATTATTTTATTTGTTTTATATAACAGCCCTTTAATTAAGACAAACAAAAATTTTTTGAAAATTTAAAAATTTTTGATTTGAGAAGTCGATAGTTTTTTAAAAAGTTAATAAATCATAATATATTTTGTAAATTTTCGTCCGATTTTGATGATTTAAAGCTGATTCTCTTAGTCAGAAAAAATAAATATAAGTTATCGAGACACATTTAAGAAAACTTTGACGGATAAGTCAGAAATTGAAATTGTTTATATTTTTTGTCAATTTTTTTATAAACAATTTCAATTTCTGACTCATCCGTCAAAGTTTTCTTAATCGATAACTTGCATTATTTTGTCAGACAAAGAAAATGAACTTTAATCATAAAATTGAAAAAAATTATTATAATTTATCGACTTTTTAAAAAACCATCGATTTCTCGAATCTTGAACAATAAAAAATTTTCAAAAAATTTTTATTTTCTTAACTATAAGACTATTGTAAAAAACATGTAAATTGATGATTATATTTTTTTAAACTGATATAATGATGCATAAGAAACATGCTAAAATGACGCTCGAGTATACTTAACGAAAATGGTGAGAATTGCATTTTCCTACGCAATCCATTAAAAGATAAAAAAAAAATCTACTTGTTAATCCTGCTCTTATTTAATAAGTACAACATTTGATTATAATTGTAAGAAGATCGTCAATATTGTTATTCCAGCTGAAAGCGACGGTGTTCGAGGGAGGTGTGCGTGTGCCGACCTGCATATTCTCGGCCATGCTGAGGAACCGCTCACTTATCAACTCGGAATACATCCATATTACGGACTGGCTGCCAACCATATATAAACTCGCCGGGGGCGATCCTCGCACGATGAAAGAGCTTGACGGAGTTGATCAGTGGACGACCATAAGCCAAACGATGAAATCCGGGCGCGACTCATTTTTAATTAACATCGACGAGGTGCTAGGACCCCAAGCGGCCGTAGTTGGTCGTTACAAATTGATACGAGGTAACACACGATACAATAACAATGCAAAATGATTTTGATTGCACACCCACACACAAACACACACATACACACGCACAGATATATATGTATTTGTGTGCATTTGTACCTTCAAAGGAGTCAATAGCTATTACAAATACTACGGCGAAAGCGGCAAGGATTATTCTCCGGCGGCCTACAATATAACGAGCGTCTTGACATCGTTGGCCGGGACGGAAATCCTTAAATCTTTAAATTATACGTTTCCCGAGGAAAGAAAAATTGACGAAATAAGAAAGAAAGCATCTGTCAGCTGCGAACGCATCTCTAATTATTCAAACTGCAGCAGGACTTGTTTGTTTGATATCATCGAAGATCCTTGCGAGACGACGGATGTATCGGACAAGCATCTCGAGGTGCGTAACATCTTATACGTCCTCATCAAGTACTTTCCTAAAATGTCCAATTACCTAAATTATTTTTTCTTGGACTAAAAAAATTTTTCACGTGATTAACGGGATATATATTTTTTGTAAAAATAATGGCATTGCATTTCATCTGATTCAAGAGACAAAATTTAATTATAAGTGTCCATAGCTTTCATGAAAACAATTTTGATACAAAGGATATACCTAAATCATATTTTTTGCCCAAATTTTATATTTACAAAAAAAAAACATAAAAAATCTCAAGCACAACTCTAGCTGCATTAATGTTTTTTGTGTAGATGATAAAAGTTATAAGCTCCTACATCGAAAGCTACAAATCAGTTTTAAAGCCCCAGACAAACGTCTTGTCGGATCCAGCTGGCTTCCCGGACAAGCACAACGGCTTCTGGATGCCCTGGCTCGATCAGGAGTATACACCTCCTGAAGACAGAAATATATCGGCTATTTGGTCGGTTTCCAACTACTGCGAAGGCTATCCTATTGATGATCCGCGTAATTGTTTGTAATCGTATATGCATATAGTATAAGTTCGCACAATATCTTTAACCTATGAATAAAATGTAATACTTGAATTCACGTAAATACATGCGCAAAGAAAAGTTGGTGAAAAAATTTTAAGTACCTGCCAGCCCCTCCATAATGCTCCCAGCATTCGACAAGAGTGACACGAGACGGACATACAAACGAGTGATTATCTGTCAGCGATAAAGATATAAAGCGATAAAGGTAATGTTTACGTCAATAAGTATTTGCCTTCTTTTTGGCGAAAAGGATAGGATAGAAACGCATCGCTAATGGCGCAACAGCAGCAACAGTAGGCGAGTCGAATTGAAAGCTCTTGTAATTACCGACGGCAACCAGAGCAACCGGTTATGAAAGAAAGAGAGAGAAAGAGATACGGTAAGGCGAGGAAAAGAAGGAGAGTCGGTGAAATTAAACAGCAGGACTACGCAGTTTTACCACTCTCCTCTCTATTTGTAATATTTACTTCTTGCATCTTGTGCCGAAATCTGATGTGCAGAAGAAGAAGAAAAAAATAAAAAGGAGGAGGAGATATAGGTAGGGGTATAGGGTGGGCGGCTGAGCAGAGGTGGAAGGGGAACGAACGAGAAGCCGAGGCCGAGGACCAGGCGCAAGGTTGGATCAATACCTTCGGCCTGACATAAAAGAAAGCGGAGAAAATTGTGATTTAAACTTTTATTCAATAATTACACCCGAGGCTTGAGCATTGGTTTATCTATTCGCGGGACGAACTCGACCAACTACTTGCAATCACCTATTCGTTAAATTCGTGAATCTGATGAAGAATAAAATATTTGCTTCGGCGAATTTTTAAGTCAAAATACACATAGCGCGTGGTTTATGTAATAACCGATTGAATAGCACATCACGGTCATTTTACTTGCTGTGTAATAATTGAGAACTATTTTATCGATATTGAAATTCAAGATAAATCAACTGCTGTTGACGCTGCTGCTTATCAAAGGCGGCCTTTAGCTCATATACTAGCTCCACCGAATCGGGAGGAGGTCGCGGTTATTGGTAGCTGGTAAATCGGCATTCCCTTTTAACAGCGCTCTAAGCATGCGCCGCATTCAAAGCTCGCGGTTAAGCTTTGCTCCTGGTTTCGCTGGAGTAGATCATCCCGTACGTTCCTCCCCTTATCTTCTTTTTTCTCTTTTTCGGTCTGATTAGCAGCCAAACAGATTTTTGGCGAGAATTCGAAAACTGGAGAATGCATCCTTAAGCCACACTAGCGTTGATCGCGCTTATATAAAAAAAAGCAAGTCAATAAGCCCAACCGAAGAAAGTTTAAGCCAATCATATCAGGCGAAAATAATCGAATAGTGGAAAGCAGTTGCGCACAGTAAACCCCACCGTCACTCGTCAACTTTCACTACAGCTACTTACTTGACTCATCTTCTCTCATAAGCCCACAGTGCACATAGTGCAAGATGACGGACAGTGATAGCAAGTAGAATAGTCCGGGAGCTAGCAGGCATAGAGCAACATTGAAAGGTCCATTGAATATTTTTGCGTATTCTTATGTATTTTTTTGCGTAGAATCCGATTTTCGA
>JAPYZE010000310.1:0-46102 GCA_030522805.1 Leptomastidea abnormis
GTGCAAGCTAAGTGTTAAGATAAACAATTTTATAATTATTTCTTAAATTATTTTTTACCAATTTTAAAAAGAGATCAATAACGTTTGATAAATTTTTTTAAGCTTAATAAATTCCATACATATACCAAAATTTTACCATAGTATTTTATTACTACACTTCTCTCTCTCTCTCTTTTTATAACTGCATTAGTTAAACTACTGTGGTCTAGATTTTTTTGAACCTACCAAATCATTATTAATATATATATATATATATACATATATATATATATATACGTACGTATAAAGCCGGACTTTCGTACAACGACAACCTTACCCCTAAGCTATATCAAGTTATAGAACCTGTGCTTTCGGTTAAAATCATTGCTGTGCAATCAGCGAGTTTGAGCAGGGCCATTAGTTTCCGATTTGCACATGTGTAAGGGGGAGGGGGGAGGGGAGAGTGAGTTTTGGTATGACATGCGTTTGTCGCGGATGTGCATGTGGTGTTTTGGGTTTGGTCGTGTGTGCATGTGACGCGCAAGAGATGCAGATGCGATGGGTTTGGATATATAATCGGTATAGGCTGGCTGGGCGTATTGTTTGGTAAAGACTACTGGGTTGATCGGTAGGCTTGGAAAATGACTTTTGATTGGTGGTAGTTTGAGCTGTGGGGGATCTTGTGTTGTTGACATATTGTTGGGATGATTGTTAAATTGGTGGGTAAAGTGTAGAGCTTTTTTTATTATTTAATTAATTTTTTATGTTTATCACTTTTATGTAATTATCAATAGTTTTTATAAAAAAAAAACTAAAATAAAATATTAGAGTAGTTTTATGAAAATGTAACCTTTTATATATTATACACTTGGGTATAAAAAGCTATTTTTTAAAATATTCAAACGACCAATTTTTTTACTTGACAATATAAATAATCGCAATAAGTATTGACGTATTGCTTGAGATTTGAACGCTTTTAAAACTATCGACAGCTATCGACGACTTATCTTCACACTATTCGTCTAACAAATCCGATCAGAGCTTTTACTTACCTAAGCTTTGCAAAAAAAAAGTCTCTGGTTACCGTAAATCATCGGTCTACTTTTTCTTCGTTGTAAGCTCTTTTTCTCTCTTGAGGCTAAATAACAGTTGAAATCTTACTTTCTAGTTCTTGATTGAACTTAAAATTGTTGTATCTACCTATAGGTGTGTTTTGCTGTGCATGTGTGTGAGGAAACTTCTCGTATTTCTAGCTATATCGGCAAAGTTGAGTTTTCGTGAGTAAGCTGTAGAAATGTCGATTCTGATTTTTTTTGTAAAAGCTTAGTTTTTTGCGTATAAGGCAAAATCTGAATTTCTGTTAGACGTAGGTGTGACTTATTGATATATCATTTTTATATAATGTTGATTTTTCTCTTCCTATTAATATTTAATTTCTAATTCGATAAAATAAACATCCTTCCTCAAAATTAGAATCCATCCAAATGTTTTCCTTCGCCAATTGTTCTCTTCTTAATTGTCCGAAAAAATACTGAATAAAAGAATTTTTACAGCATGGCAAAACATCTGATAAGCCAATTAAATACACACATTTGGACATTGCGGCTAGTGCAACCGAACCACCAGACACAGCCAATGCAGTAACACTTTGTGCACTTGCCAAGCGTTTCCTTACCAAGGAATTCGATGAAAATCTTACTGAGAGCAAATAACAACAGAAACTTTATTAGCAATGGCATTTTTTACATAAAACACTTTTGTCTTTCTTCATATGTGATAACATAAATTTTTTTTTCATAATTTTTATTTAATATGTTTAACATTGTATTTGTGAACTGCTAAGATTTATTGTATTTTTGTAAGAGTAACTTTGTTACATAAAAGAATATTTCGTATTAATCAACTATGTCAATTATTTTTTAATATTTATAAAAAATTCATTACACACACTCCTCAAAAAAATCTAATTTAAAAAAAAATCAATTAAACCCAATCTCTATCCATCCTTATCCATAATACCTATCATCCACATCATTCTATTCCACAGCACGGATTATGCAGCCGAGCACCGTTGAAATACACACACATAGACATAGGCGGCCACCTGTACCAGCCACTTCACCATTCGAATTACGGCAATCCTTTGCTTGCCATGGCGTACTGCTATCTAATCCAGGGCAAATGTCTTGCCATCCACACTGCCCCACCAGGCTGTGAAATTGCAGTTTGCGACGACGTCGAATACAAGCCCATTACCTGCGTAAAGGCTGCCTGTGCACCACCATGTCAACCAGCTTGCGAGTCTGCTGATGTGCAGCCTTGTTGAAAATGGGGTGCATAAATGATTAAAGTGGATAAGGATTAAATTTATTTTTATAAATTTTTATATTACGCTATTTCTCTTTATGTTTTTGATAAAATAAAATATTATTTTCGCATAAAAAGCGTAAATTTAATGATGTATCTTTTGAAAAAGAGTTTGGTATTCGAAATTTAAGAAAGAGAGAAAATAAATGAGAATTTGGGGTATGACAATACCCCAAATAAAAATATGAAAAAAGATTAAGCGAGCTGCATACGTCTTTAGCACAACTAAAAAGTAAACAGGGGTGAGAAAGTAAAAAAAAAATTTTTGGCTTGTACCTGCAGTCGATACATAACATTTGATAGTGTCAGGAAGCAGGGTGAGTTCTCAAGAGGGGCGCTGCATTGACGCTTCCTTTCCTAAGCTATAGTGTCATCTTAAATCGTATATATATCAATAATTTCTGTAGGCTTGAACAGTTGCATTGTACCTAGGTAACAATCAAGTATAGGCAGCAAGAAAGCGTTGTGACTGACTGACAGCACCTAGGAAGTTTGTTGCGCGTGTCAAAAACGAAGTAACTGGCCGAGAGGATTTATATTCATTATTAAAGACTTAATTGAAGAATTTTTGAAAATAAATTCTTTCAACTTTTTCATTGATGTAACTACGTATTTACATTTTTTTTTTTTTTGTTATATAAAATATTTTTCAGTCTATTACTAAATTTGCCAAACTCCACAAACAAATAACAATTTCTACGTTATGACTACAAGGTACGCAATTCATACGATCAAAATTAATTAAAATTATCACTGTAAATTTATTAGGCTAGCTCTCATTCAATCATCTACAAGTACATTAACTCTTTTTTCATTTCTGAGAAACATAAGAAAAAATTAAAATCTAAATTTTCGCGCTTTTTGAGCGTTCGGATTGGTTAAAAGTCAACTAATTACATCGCCAATAAACTTACGAAATTTTTTTTTTTCTTTATACGTTTTAACGTGAATTAACTTGTGAATTTTTACTCGTTAACGAACAGTCCAACTTATTAATTAAATTATTTAAAATAATGTCTTTAATGCTAAAGTTTATATTTTATACTACAGCAATTGTATACCCGAGTTGCGGCCTGTCACTGACTTTACAATCGACGATCCATCCTACGATGGATATTTAATAGTTTCTGGAACGGCACCTGGAGAAATCGAACCAGAGCCTTTCAAAAGCCTACTAGCCCGTAGACATGATATATGCAAAAAACGGGGTACAACAGAAATTTTCATTGGTTTAGCAGGAAAAAAACTTTTTTATAGTTCAACAGGCCCTCTAGATAATACAGGTCTTAAATATTGTCATAAAGCTGCTGAGGATGGAATGAACAAGTAATAATTACTTTTTAACTTAAAACATTTTTTTTTCCAATTCATTTTATATAATTTTTTTCTTGTCTTTGATTATTTGTAGGATATTAGCAGCAGGTATAAAAAAACCTTTACTGATCTTACTTCCGAATAGTGTTAGTCATAATATTGAACTAATAGTTTTATTGGGATGTCTTCGGTCCCTTTATAATGTGAGTAATTTTTATTATAGTAAGTTTTTTAAAGTAAATGTAATATTAAATTCATGTTTAATTATTTTTAGTCTTTAGAGTCAAGAGAAAATAGTCATGAATTCATCTGGAGTGTAGACTATCTTGGGGTATATCATCCAATTCCGGAAAAGCTTGAGCGCACGCTTAAATTAGCTCATGCGTTGGAATCTGGCCGTATAGCAGCGCGTGATATAGGTGAGAAAATGAATAATATAAAAATAAAAAAAAATAATTGAATTAAAATTATTCATGAGCTTTTTATTTTTCAGGTGGCTCCGATCCAGAAAAAATGTCACTCCCAAATCTTGTTAAATATGTCAAAGATTTATTTTCAAACAGTATGGTTACGGTGGAGGAAGTTACAGACCCAGTGATTTTAAAAAGAGATTTTCCATTATTCGACGCCGTGAAAAGAGGAGCAGGGCAAATTATAAGATTAAATTATATGCCTTGTAAGGAAGAAGAAGTTCAAGAATCTATATTTATTGGTGGGATGGGAATTTGTTTAGATCTTGGTCGTCACGACTTCGATATACATGATGATGGTATAACAGAAGTGAGTCAAAATAAATTTGGCGTTGCATCGGCCTGTGGATTTATTAAAGTAGGTCGAAGAAAACATATAGTTTTAATGAAACTTTTTAAATTAGATTATAAAGATCTTAATTTTTCAATAATATTTTTTAGGCTGTCGAATGTTTGCAACCACCGACAACGAAAGTAGTTGTAATGCTTGGAATTGTAAGTGAAGGTTGTTGTCCGTATTCTTGCGCTGTTAATAAAATTATCATCGGAAAAGCCGGAAAAAAAATTCGTGTAGTAGATACGAACATGAAGGGTAGATACATCCTAGCAGATATACTTTGGGCCATGAAGAATGAGGCAGCCGTGTCTGTTAACCCATCTTTAATATCTATATCATCGCGTATAGGACAAGCGGATGTTGAAAAAGGATATTCGGTAAGTGAATATAACAATTTTCATGTTACATAATGAAAATTAAAAAAAAAACTTGTTCAAAGTAATGAAATTCAATCATTTATTTGTTTTTTTTTTACAAATTTTTCTTTATCTAATCGAAATTATATGTAACGAAATTAGGTGATTATTGATAATTTGGAGGCTGATAAATTAAAAGTAGGAAAAAATTTATCTGCTTGTGGAATGTTTATGGCAGATCCAGCAGTTGTTGATCAATTCATTCTTGAAGATTTTGAGTCACTTGAAGATCATATTGAAGGGGATGATTCATATTTTCATAAATATCCTAAAACAAAATATAAGGAAGGAACTAAAAATGATGCAGCATTCATAATCACTGCTGCGGAGTTGGATGATGTAAGTTTTGTTTCGTGCATTTATCTATTTTTCTTTTTTTTTTTTTTTATAGTATCGTTTTTCATTTTTACACTTTTTTAGGAAATTGAATGTACGAAATCACTCGTTAAATTTACTCACATTGATGTCACAGGTAGTACAAATATTTTACATGAACCAGTTAATGCTCCTATGGTCTGCGCACTTATAAGACACTTCTTCCGTCAGTGGTTTGAGAATGATGACGTAACATCAGCGATGGACATTATTTAAAGAAAAATTAAGTATTCAACAGCAGAAAGTATTTTAAAATTGTTCATAACTTAACAACTTTTAAGAATCAAACGAGACCTTGAAATATTTGTACTTATAAAGTAATAAATGTTTTATAAAGAAAGCCTTTTTACATTATTAGCTTTTATTCAAAATTGTTAAGTTATTTAGTTGACTATATATAAAATTAAATTATAGAAAAATAATTCCTGTTAATGAATTTAATTAATTAAAACAAATTTTAATAATTATTTATCTAAAAATACATATTTTTATTAAATTTATTAAAAACATATTCCATTTAATAAAAAATATTAATTTATTTTTCCAACATACGTATATATCAATAAAACTTATAAAAAACACTGTTGATTTAAAAATTTATGTTAAAAAATCTGACCAATTATTAGAAATCAAATTCAAAAAGCGCGGTTCAAGAAACACCAACCCACGCTACAATACATCAAATTTTATTTCTTTTAAGTTGTCAGCCCTGTTTTTAGCTGCCTACAGCTTCTCGCAAAAGAAATAAGAGCCGGGCTGGAAATGGAAGGGGGAGGGGGGGGGGGCGAGGATAAAGAGAGCCATATAGTCAGGAGGTATTGCCGGTGGTATGGAGACGTAGTCTCGTCACATTAACAGCAAACTTTCTTGCGAACGGTCGCGCCTTTCTGATAAACAAAGCGGATAATCCAACTTCTTTTGGGAAATCAATCTTGCTCCGGAGTCTACCATAGGTGAGTCTACGTATATACCTACAAAGGAATCAATATCTATAATAATGGCTTTCAACTCCGATCACTGGTGAGGTTATATTTGAGATTTTCTTTATTTTTGCATGGCTATTTTTTTTTGTTCGGTCTTTCCGTTATGTGAACGCGTTCAGTGGGACAGTAAGCGGTTTCTTGAGTTGTATTTACTATATAGCTGTACGCGAGTGTCGGTTTTATTTTTTTTTCTTTAGAAGGTCGTTGTGAGAAAGCAGGTGATACGTTCTGTTAGTTAATTATATCTGCTTTATGTTTGTTTTCGTTAAGAATTTTCTTTTTTTATATTGGATAATAACGTGTTCAATTTTTATATTTTTAATTCTGGTTAAATTAGAAAATAAAGAAAGTAGATAGTTTTGTGAGTGACTGTTAGATTTTGAAGTATTTTGCTGATGATGCGCGTGCGTTGAAAAATATTTTTTTTTGAAGTGGTAGGCTAGAATCTGGAATTTTGTTATTTAGCACGATAAGTTGAAGTATATATACGTGATAATATCACGAAAAAAAATAAAAGATTATTTAGTAAATGCTCGAACAAAGCATGAAAGTGTATTTTGCTGTAAAGGCAGTTTTAATCATTGGATATTGGAATTAGTGCATGCCACCTTGCGATAATAATGTAGAATTTTGTTTTTCCTTATTTCTAAGATGTAATACGGAAAAGTCTGATATAGAGTATTGTAGTAGTATAAAATATTAGATTTTCATTTAATTATATAATTCTAAAATTAATCGCTAAGTTTTATTTATATTTAATTATTTAAATTCATAACGTATAATATATTAAAAATGAAAAACAAGTTATTTTTCTGTATTTCTTAATACAAGGAAAATTAAATTTCGGTTACTATTATTATTTGACTTTTATACCTACATGTTTACATTTTGCTTTGTGATATGATAAATATGCTAAACATGAGTAAGCATAAAACTATTACCTACTTACTCATTATTCAAAACAAATAACAAAGTATTTTATAAAAATTTTACTTATCATTTGCAATTTAATAATTTTGAGTATATTATATGAATTATTATTAATTTTTCGCGTTCACGTAATTTTACATAATTTTTCAATTATTATTATATCTTTATTAAAGCAGTGAATATTAATTGCTATAATTTAACTTGTAGTACGTTGCGTCGAAGTAGTAATAGATAGCGATACCAGTACTTTATACGCATAATTTTTTTACAATCAATTTATACTTACATTTTTTTACTCATCAGCAAAAAAATAAAAATGCATTTGCTTGAAAAAAAAATGCATTAACGTAAATTTATTTCTAGAAAACTTAGGATTAAATGAAAGCATTAAATCAAAAATTGCTTTATGTTCATAACTTAAAGCGAAAAATAATATAAAATTCACGTCCCTTTGTTTGTATTTTGCTTACAGTTGCCGACACAACGTGAGCGAAATTTGGAAACACAAATTGATTTACTTGTAACGGCTCGACAGATTTAAACTTTCTTTTCTTGTCGCAGCTGATCTTGACCTCGACCATGGAGACAAAGTATGTATTTCTAATTTTGAATTTAATTTATCACTAAACTTTATAAATATTCGCTCGTTTGAAAAATAATTAACGACTTTTTTTTTTATAAAATTAAAATCTTTGATTAATTACGTTTTATTTTTCTCTGGTTTAGTCAGTCTATATCCTATTTACATTTAATGATTTGCAAACAGCTTTTTGTCTACTTAATATTGCATGTACAGATTTAAAATATTTGCTTACTTTGTATTTTCTATTAAACATTGTAAACGATTCGGTTAAATATTTAAATTGTTTGCGAAAAATAGTACGAGTTGAAAAAAAAAAAAACATATTTGTATTTAATAAAGTAAGATAACGATAACGTAATTTGAGAAAGATAAAATTTATAATCATTGGTATCTTTTGCATGGCAGTTTTGACATTGAGTAATAAATAAATTCGTTATCATTTTTAAATTTGTGTTGAACAGTATTATTTAATATTGGTCATCAATTTGAATAATATATAAATCTCAATTTAATTTCTTCTACCTTTCTCAAATTTAACTTTGTTTATAGTTTTAAATTGTGACTCATAATATCATTCACACGATCGTTTTGAAATTTAAATTTTCATAAAATAACAACTCATACCATCTAGTTTACCAGACAAATCATTCTCGCATAATCTCTCTTAATTTTCTATATTTTTCCTTACTAACATCAATTACAACTTCTCAAACCTTATTTTTCACCTCTCAATCACTATATAACCCAAAACCAAAATAGTCGTCTTCTGTTTACCAATTTCAGACCAAATTAAACCAAATAAAGACAGTATAAAGACAATAATCGCGTTTTACATTAAAAACGAAAAAAAAACATTCGCTTAAAAAAAATTTATATAGATAAACATAATAAGGTGATTAAAAAAAAATAAAAAAACAATGTCGACTGGAACACTCGGGCTGCTGACGATACGACGTGGCACCCGAGGACTTTGGGGATTAGCTAATAGTCGACGTCAATTGTCGGAGAGTAGCTGGAAATGCCTATCTCGTAATATACATTTTCGTGCGGAGGCTCGATTTACTTTGACGCGGTTACCGGCTGTTTCGATCTACGATGGATCTGGACTACTGAGATTGGGTCGACATACCCCGGGACAGGCCAACTTCGTCAAGTTTTATTCAACTACGTACTGTCACCGATAGGTTTTTTTTTTTATTAAATTTGGCTTTTTTTTGGATGTTCTTGCTTATGTAGTTTTTTATGATTAAGAGATCTGGATTGGAAGTCTAATACAATTGAAAAATTTGCTTTTAAAGATTTTTTATTTATTTGTTTAGTTGTTAATCACATTTGAATTTGTGATAAAAATTTATTTTTCAATTTAAAAAATACCGTCCAGGTCTTTTAATCTTATTTTTTATTCTTGAGTTAAATTAGATATTTTTAGTTCTGCAAAATATATACTTTTACTTTTCTTTTAATTTTCTTTGTGTTGACTGTATGCATGTTAAAGTTTCTTTCTTATAAATTGTATTAGTACCAACTTGAAAAAATAACGTTATTTATTGCAAGAATATCATTAAATTATTTAGTTAAAATTTAAATTCATAATTATCGTCCAATCGAAAAAATTGATTATTATTTAACATCTTATTAATTGATTATTGATAGAACTTAATAAATATAGCATTGAATAAAAGTGGAGAACAAAATATTTACAATTACGTAAATTCAGACGTTATGCTACCTACGATACGTAGAACATTTTTATGACAAATTACAGAATGACTAATTAATAATTGTTTTCATTTGTATCAATGTATATCTTTTCACTGATAAAATCATTATAAATATTCCTCATACAAATAATTCGATAATTCCATTATTAACGATAATAGTAAAAAAAAAAAAAAAAATAATAAAGCTGATTGTTAATCATACAAATAAAAGCTTTATATTAAAACAAATTATCAATTTTCCGTGCAGACATGCACTAATCAAAATAAAGCTCAACTTCTGACCCACTAATAATAATTACATAAACAAAAGAAAAAAAAGAAACGCATATCTTTTTCCAATTTTAACTTTTGTTAAACTAACGTTATTTATACTTTATTTCCTTATACGCTTTCATTACTAACAAACTTAAAATAAAAATACATTTTCACTCTTAATTAATTTATTTTTATTTCTTGTTTACAGATACATTCCATCTCAAATAAAAATCGAGCCAGATCTCAGTAATCCAGAGTACGATGGTATCGTCTTGATTTCCGGTACGACACCGGGAGAACAAGAACCCGAACCTTTTAAAACTTTGCTCTCCAATCAAGCAAAAATTGATACGGGTCTTTATGAGCAAGGCGCAGTTTTGCCTGTTAATCTGCCAGCTAAGCGATTGATCTACAGTCCAACTGGACCATTCGATCTTAGCTACAACGATGTAAGGGTGTATAGTGAGGCTGCTAACAAGGGTATCAAAAGGTAATATTTGATTTTAATTGAAGTATTTATTTTATAGACAAATTGATAATTTAGAATTAGATAAATTAAATTTTGAATATGATTTTTTGTTTTCAGAGCATTGAAAGCTGGAGTACGTAATCCTTTGTTAGTGTTGTTGCCAGACAAGAATTTCGAAACAGCAGAGCTTGTTAGTTTGTTGGGTGCTTTGGAGGCTCTGTATGTGGTAAGTTTATTCACAAATTTTAAACAAAATTTATTATTTTATATCCCAAGATTTTCATGCAATTCTTAAAATTCCATTACTTTTCAGCCACTGGAAGTTCGAGAAATCGCTGAAGATCGTACACACAAAGCTAAAAATCTGGGTGTCTACAGTCCAATCGACCCTGAGAAACTCCAAAATATCGTAAAACTAGCTACAGCACTCGAGAGTGGCAGATACGTTGCACGTGACATCGGTAAGCTTATCCAAACATCAAATCCTTAATCCACATTATTTTTTCCCCAACAAATTTACTCAAACAAACATAATTCTTTCCAGGTGGTTCTGATCCAGAACGAATGTCTCCAATCAAAATCGAGGAATACATCCAAGAACTATTCAAAGGCACAAACATCAAAGTCCAAGTTACATCTGATCCCAAAGTACTTTTAAAAGACTATCCTCTCTTCGCTGCTGTAAATCGTGCTGCCTCTGTAATTCCACGTCACGCTGGACGCATAGTTTTCCTGACCTACGAACCAAAAGATTCGAAAAATGTTAAGGATACGGTGATGATTGTTGGTAAGGGTGTCACCATGGATACTGGTGGCTTGGACATCAAAGTTGGTGGTAACATGCTTGGTATGAGCAGAGATAAATGTGGCGCTGCTGCATCTACTGGTTTTATGCAGGTGAGTCTTATTAATTTTAAATTAAAATTTATCAAAATAAAATAAGATCATTAAAATTTACTTATCAAATTCACTTTTCAGACGGTGAATCTCTTGCAACCACAAGATGTCAAGGTCGTCGTAGGACTAGGTCTTGTACGTAACAGCTGTGGTGAAAATGCTTACGTCGTAGACGAGGTGATAACTGCAAGATCAGGAGCTCGAGTACGTGTTTGTAACACCGATGCAGAGGGACGTTTCGTCATGGCTGATATCCTTAATCAGATGAAGGAGATGGCGTTAAGTGCAGTTAATCCGCACTTATTTACCATTGCTACGTTAACGGGTCATGCACAGATGTCTGCTGGATCATCGTATTCGGTAATTTTTTATGATTTCAAATAATCTTAGAGATGGACTATGATATATTCCATCTTTTGAAGATATTAATAGCTTGTAGAAAAAGTTTTAGTAGCATGAGTTGGCATGTGAAATTGAAAAATTGGCAAACTTCAAGCCTGTTCCAATGTCGTTTTATATTTCATCTCTTCGTTTTCTTAGATTCTAAATCATCCTTTGAAAGAAAATCACTAGGATTTTTTTTCTAGTATTTGTGACATGCTTATAATTCATATTAGTTGTCGAACAGATTCTTCGCTTACATTTTCCTTAAAATATGTCATATCTTATGTTACGCATAATGCTTCAATTATTATTGACTTTCATGGAATTAACGTCATTATTAGATATTATATCGTGTCTGTAACAGTATCAAGTCTGACTAAATAATTTTATATTTTTTTTGTATCTAAAGTTGCAAATTCTTCTGATGTAACAATGTAAAATATTTTCTCATATATTTCAACATTCTTTGATATTAAGGAGGAAACATTTTCTTTGTACGTGTGTGCCAAAGTATTATTTTGTCTAAAAAATGAAAGATAATAAGTCTCTTTGTATTACTATTATTATTTTCTTTTCAACTCCAATTTGTGTACGTACATTTCTTTAGACTGAAATGGTACATATTTTATTTTTGTAATACAAGCATAATAATATTTACCAGTTTATTACAATTTTTTAGTGAATATTTTTAAAATTCTTTTTTTATATAAATACCGTTTATTTATTTATTTTTAAAATAATTGATTATATCACTTAAACTAAAAAAATTATTTCAGATTGCTATGGACAATTCAGTTGCAAGGTCTGTATCCAACGCATACAAATTGCAAACTAACGGAGAAGCTCTGGCAGATCCATTCGAGGTTTCTATCATCAGGAAAGAAGATTTTGAGAGCCACAAGGGTCAAGCTGAAGGTGATGACGTCGTACAAGCAACAAAACGCAGTCCAAGACCCGAGAGAGGACACCAGAGAGCTGGAGCTTTCTTGATACTTGCCTCAGGATTGGATAAGGTAAGTTTTGTTTTATTAGTTTCATAAAATTAAAATTAAAAAAATTCTTTCTTTAAATTTTTTTATAATATTATTTATTATTATTTTAGCATGACCTTACATCAGAGAAACCACTCAAGTACACACATCTGGATATCGCAGGCAGCATGGCTGAGCCACCCAAAACAGCTAACGCAGTAACCATAAATGCACTAGCTAAACATTTCCTTCCCAGTCTCTTCAAGTAAAATACCACTGGAGGAAAATAGTTTTAAAAATACTTATGATTGAATAGTAAACGGCGAGGAGTTTTCTATAATTGTTAATTTTGTGATTTTTGGATTAAATATTTTTTTAAAAGTGTGAGAGAATGTGAAAAAAAGAAGATAAAAGTCAAAAAAAGTTGATGCATTTGTTTTATGTAAGCTGTTGTTGTACTGTACGACTGCTTTTTTACCATTTGTAATTAATAATTGTAATTTATTGTATCAAAATATAAATATATTTAAGTTTTTGATATTTATTTATTTGTTTATTACTTTTAATTTGATTATTTGAATTGACTTATTATTTTAAATCAATTTATACCAATATTAAATATTGATTGCAAGTAATTTACATAAAAATTATTTATTTGTTTATAAAATGAAATTTTTTATATGTCGAAAGGAAAATTACAATTTTTAAAATTCTTTTCTTTAAAAAAATTAGATTAGTAAAATTCAACTGTCGGTAACTTGAAACAGTAGTAGGTATTCATTTGTCTTTTCTCAGTAAAGATGGCAGCACACCATAATTCTTGGCGGCCAGTTCATTTGGATGATATTGAATGCTAACATACCGTGGTAAATCAAAAGTTGTCTTTCTTTCTGATTAATATTATATTATATTATATTATTTTACCAGTAACAAGTATTCTATATACTTTATTAACTCTTTAAAAGTAAATTAAAAATTTATAAAATTATAAATATTTTATTTCTATGTGACAATTTATTAATTGCAGTATCAAATATATATTAAAGAATTTTCACCAATTATAGGCCATTTTTTAAAGTTATAAGATTAAATTAAGCGTATAAATTCCAATGCTGTATTAATCAAACAAAGACATGTTTATTTATAGAGTTAAATAGATAAAAATTCTGTTGCTAATTAAAATCTTGATTTACTTTATTTGAGAAAATAGCAATAAAGCCACGCTTGACTCGCATTCTATTATTGAACGCGGAACTCACAAGTGTAATGAAAATTACATTATTTTCTATCGTCTTATCTAAACTTGCTCAATCGTGAGACTAGCATTATTACGATTTAATATGAGTTCTGACAATGTAATTTTCTTTAAAAATTAACATTTTTCATTAGAATCTTATGACTAGTTTCTTCATTATATTTCTTAAAGATAGCTTTGTAAATAGATAAATTAATTTTAATACTTAATAAATTAAAAAAAAATTATCAGCTGAAAAAAACAATCTAGTCATAAGTGGAAAACAAATTAATTTTCCAAAATACAAAAAGAAAAAAAATTCATCTCGATTGCAAACCAATCAAGCAACTTCGTAACAAACTTCAAAATGGTGTGACAAAAGAGCAGGAAGAGAAAGAAGTACGACTGCTGTTCTGTCCTGCAAATCATCAACTTCGATAAGACCTCGCATAAAGATAAAAAAAAAAATACCCCCAAACGATACATATCCTCAAGCTTGCAGAGAAAAGAGAGCCCAAAAGAGATAAAGAAAGAAATAATGAAGAAAATAAGGAGAGAAGAAGAAGAAGAAGTGGAAAGGCAATATAGTGGAGGCGGAGAAGAAGAAGAAGAAGAAGAAGAAGAAGACGATATACACAAGGGAAGAAGAGTATATAGGAGAAGGGGGCAAATGTGTGTATATATGTATATAGTTGCTCTTCGTACTCTTGGGTTCGACGGCCGGCTGGTGGCCCAGTGACCGGGACCGGTTCCCTTCGACTTGCGCTCGCGCGAGAGCTCTCTTATATACGCTTACGAGAGAAAGAAAAAGAAAAAGAACGAAGCTACCAACTACTACCACCACCTCTTTCTCTCTCTCTCTTTCTCATATCGGTTCCTCCTTCCGCCTTCCTTGCAAACGCACAACTATATATAATACCTACTACTGCATATCTTAGCTTCTCTCTCTCTCTCTCTCTCTCTCTCTCTCTTCGAAAGAACACCTCGTCTTCTTATTCTTCTTCTTGACGACGACGATACTTGTGTTTCTCCTTTTTTACTTTGCTCTATCTCTCTCTCTCTCTCTCTCTTTCTTACCTCCCACCTTCTGTATGTATCTCTTCTCTCTTTCTTTCTCTCTCTGTCTCTTAAAGTCGCGAGAGTATAGGGATACGCGACGACTACTACAAGACTTGGTCTCTCTTGGTATATAGTCTCAGATGCTATTGCTACTGCTATACTGTTTCTTCGTCTTCGTCTTTTATAGAGAGTCGTTTTCTCGCGCGCTCAAGCTCTCTTTCTTTCTCTCTCTGTTTGCTCTTTTACTCTTCTCTTAGCTTTTTCTTCTTTTTCTTTTTTCTTCTTCTTCTTCTTAAGGCCACGCCAGAGGTGAGCTCTAGGTAGATTACGTCGGCGTCAGATGTGTGTTTTATATATGTATATATACATAGATACGAGCTTGTTGTGTTGCATAAGACTCTTATGCATTGGAAGAGTATGGGATGTTTCTACTTTTTTTTCTTTTTTGTATGTACTTATAAATACTTTGATCTCTTAGCTTTATTTCATTTGATTTTTATTATTTTGAAATAGTTCGTGAATGTAAATATAATTGCTTTTTGGTTTGACCGATCGGTTGTAAATCGGTTGTAAATTTAAATACTATTTTTTATTTTTATAAAAAATATAATATAAATAAAAAATTTTAAAATTAAAAAAAAAAATATTTTCCATTTCTAACACCGAAAAAGCTGTAACCTAAAGTCTAATATTACATTACGAAAAGCTCAACAAAACAAGACACACCAGTAATTCTCGCTTTCTTTCACCCAAGTGTCATAAGCATCATCCACAAGATTTACGTAAATCTTGTCTGACTACCTGGGTTTTACAGTAGTAAAGAACTAAAAAGCTAAATGAAAAAAAACTATATGAACTATAGTACACATACAATACTACGGAGCTTTAAAATTCTAGATGGAACACTGTTCATACCTATATGTTATCCAAGTAAGTATTTCACAAGAAAGCTGGACAGGACACTTAGAACTTTGACCTCGGTTCACCACAACACAGCTCCCCACGGGAAGGAAGAAGGAAGAGGATGAGAAGGAAGGAGGGAGGGGAAGTAAAGAAGCGCCAGGCTATAAGGAGGAGGAAGAAGAAGCAGCAGCAACAGCAGCAGGAAAGAGTAGCAGAAGGAGAGAAAAGAGAAGAGAAGAAGAAGAAGAAGGGCCTGAAAGGAAAAGTAGTCTATGCGACCGAAGGGGAAAGGAAGTGAAAGTACAAACGCGCGTCGCGGGTTTTGCCGCAGCCACCACTATACCAAGGCATTGCGTCGTCGTCGTCGTCGTAGTCTTCATCGTCGTCGTTGTCGTCGTCTTTGCAATGTACATCTTTGGTCTAGATATGTAAGTGTGTGTTTTGAGATATGTTTACTAGTAATAAGATCAGGATTGGTGTGAACTTTAAAAGAATTTGTGGATATTGATTTTGAATCGTGTCAATGATCAAGTTCTTGGTGCAAGCTATGTGAAGGTCATGGTATAGTGAAAGGGTTGGTTAAAGAGAATTGCTAGGATGAGATTTTGTTTGAAAAATAAAATTGTAGATTTAAAATTTTTAGATACATGTAAACAAATCAATGTTTGTTTTTGTTTGAATATAATTAAGAAAGTCGATATATAATCGTCATTGAAAAATTAATTTACGACTACTTCGTTATTTACATTTCCTGAATATTATTTTTTTTTAAATGTTGTCATTTTTTATAATTTTTAATTTTAATTTAGAATTATTGATATGATTAACAAATTAAAAGGAAAAAAAAATTCAGATGTTAATACAGTAACATCAGCAAAACTAATACCAACTAGTTAAATTAATGGAACTTTAAAGAAGTTTAATGAATCGTAGTTAAAGAACCTGATAGATCTTTAAAAGATTATAATTCATACTGAGTATTCAACGGAAGTTGTTACGTCGGTATGATTTTAAGTACTTTCAGGATTCAAAGAGTTATTTTAGGAATATTCATTAAAAGCATCTATTTAAGATGTATCAGAAAAAAAACGTCAAGTAAAAGATATACATGACACTTGAAATTTTCAAGTAAAATAAAGATAAAAAAATTTTGTAAAAAATGAACGAGAAGAATTGATGGAACAATTGATTATTCCAAAATGATTAAATTTGTTCAATCCACACAAAATCAATATCCCTAACATCAATATAGCTTTCAAACATCAACAAAAATGCAAGCAACTCCTACAAGTCAAGCCCCTCTCATATCAACCAACTCAAGAATAAGAAGAAAGAAAAGTTAACATTCGATCAAAGTTGGCCTGCAAGCCTTACAACTCTTGAATATAAAAATCAACCAAAGCCCAAAGCTTGATTCATGCGCCCGCCGTATATATTGTAAGCCCACCACGTGAATTTTAATAGAGTTGAAAACCTTAAAGATATTTGGTATCCCCAGTCGCAAGCTTCCTTCCTCTTTAGTTACTTCCCCTCTTCCCCCCCCCCCTCTTTTCTTCTTAAACTTTGCTTCCTTTTCCCGGGCGGTCGCATCCGTTTTTTCCTTGGTACTCATTATGAAAATTAAGTGATGCGTATACCGATGCAACATATAGGTATATGAATATACTGTGGTATTAGATGGTAAACCGCGAAAATTTAAAGTCGAGCGATGGGCGAGTTGGTCATTTCTAATGCTTGTGTGTACATTAAACATAAGGAAGTGACGTTATGGTTCTGAATGATTAATATATTGTATTAGAGGATAATTATGATAAAATACTAACTAAGGAAATGCTTTGACATTAGATTAAAATTATCTTCAGGATATATTATTCTTTTTCATTATTTTTTTTTTTTTTTAAATCAAACGTTCAATGGTCTTGGAATATCCGTGAATATAATTAATTTTAATCTTGTTGCCAGGTAACTTTTTTCGATTCTACTTGTATCTAAAATTTTTTTATCTTTTCCTTATAATACTAGTTTAATAAAAGAAAGAAAAAAAAAATATATTCATGAAATGAAATTTGGTATACCTGATTATACATATATTTTTCATTCCTTGACACTAGTGTGCCTCAGATTTCACACTTCATTTTTTAATATATTACTATTTCGCACATAAATTTAATCGGATATATAAATCTTTGATGAAGAACATAAGTCGTCGTAGGATTATATTATCATGTTTGATTGTATAATATAGGTATATAGATAAATTTGATTTTATACATACTGAATTTATTACTGTATACGTATTATCGTGTATATATATTTTTAACCAGTTTTATAAATTCATTCTCTAAAATTAAAATCAAGGACATGTTTGTAATTAATTTTCCAATAAATTATGATATCATCGTTATTTTCAATAATTCACTCAATTATAAGATCATTTAACAATTAAATTTCAGTGCATTTATTTTCCTAAAAAATTGTGAGCTTAAGAAACCTCAAGTGTCATTCCTGCATCAGTCAAAGCAACGAACCATCATCATCACCATCATTACAGAGCCATCTCCAAAGCAAAGTTCACAATTTCCCATTAGGTGTATAAGAAAAAAAGGGTATAATAAACCCAATATCTTTGTCCATCCGTTATACCAGTGTCTTTTTCAAAATGCAAAAATCAGAAAAGTCCATAATCAAGGGAAAAGACAGAAGAGAGTAATACCAAAGGGGGCAAGAGAGTAAAGAATCATTCTGAGGTCCCCGATGTTCCGATAGCGTAGCTCACACACGGTTACGAATGTATATACACATACATACATACAAGCTACAAGCTGCATCACCAGCAAGTAAGCAAGCAAGAGAGTAAGAAAGCAAGCGTTACCGTGCTGCTGCTGTTGCTTCGTGAGAAAGACACCCCGCGGAAGTCATCGTCGTCGTCTTCGTCGTCTCCTCGCGAGAAAGAGAAAGAGAGAAAGAAAGAGCGATCCTGCTCCTCATATTCAGCCATTGGCTGGAAGCAAGCAAGCAAGCAAGCCTTTCCCTCCTCATCCTCTTCTCTCATCCTCCTCCTACCAGCTCACTTGGCGCTTGACCCAAATTCGCCGAGTTCCTCGACCTCTCCGAGCCTTGGCTCCTCTGCCGTGGCCGCGACTATATACACTTATACTCGACGATCCACAGCCACCACAGCGTTTCTCTCCTCCTCCTCCTTCTCCTTTTTCTTCTTCTTTTCCTTCTTCTTCTTGCCATATTCCTCTTCCTTCTTCATCTATATACCCTTGAGTTCGCCTCCACGTTGCTCTTTCTTTCTCTCTCTTTCTCTCTCTCTGAAAGCGTCGATTTGCAAAGGCGCTGGCCTATTTGGGACTCGTTCTTCTCTTCCTCCTTTCTTCTTCGTCTTCGTCTTCTTCTTCTTCTTGGTTTTCTTCTTTGCCTTTTGCTTCTCTTATTGGTTAATACTGCTGCTGTTGGTGTTATATCGCTTCGTCGTCACCTTTTTCTCTACTTAGGATATGGTATCGCATAGGTGTCTTCGATGACTTTTTTTTAATTTTTTCTGATCTTATCACTCGTAAAAATGTCATTTTTTAAATACAATCAAGATTGACGCTAAATTTTTGAGTTTGTGTAATGATAGATGTTGTAACATTTTTCTTGAACTTGACATTGATTTTTGTAAAAGATGGTGTTTCTAGAAAATCTTAGAATCCTGAAGCTCTTATTTATAAATATTTACAAAATTATCTTCTTTATAGAACTTTTTTATCAATTCTTTATGAGGCATCTTTTTTGTTTTCATAAACAATTTTTAATTGAATTTCTTGAAATATCGAGAAAATTTAAAATTTCAGCTAATAATATCTTTATAGTTACAAAGCTTTTCATGTACATTAATTCACAGTAAAAATATTTAGAAGATATCAATCAATCATAATCTTCAGTTCTCACTATAAATTTTGAACATGTCTAAATTTATATTTTATAAAAAAAAAAGAAAAGAAAAGAAACATATATTCATATACAGTTACAAACGATATTCATCTCCACCTTCAAAATCAAATTATCCAATTTTAACACACACACACACACACACATTTTGCAAAACTGACCCTCGCAAAATCTTAGCTAATCCATAATCAAATCTCCACTCCATCCACTTTTTCTTTTTTTTTAAAAAAACCCGTTACATCACATTATAAACATCCAAAATCTCAAATCTCATCCTCTTCACCAAAATTACCAATATAGTACTCTCTCAAAACATATGCATTACCAACCGTATACGCATGAGGTAATGCAGGCCCACCCATCAGAAAGTATATACCTACATATAAGTAAGCTCAAACTCAAGCAAATAAGCAAGAGTGAGAAAAACGCATACTGTATACAAGAAGAAGAAGAAGAGCTTGAGAGAAGAAGTCCCCGGTGTCTCGCGCGTTGGGGCCGTGCGCTCAGTGTGCAAAGTCAAGAAGAAGAGAAGAAGAAGAAGAAGAAGAGGCCCGCGCTCACTCTCTCATACATATACTCTCCAAGCTATATAAGCTCTCTTTCTCTTTCTTGATGGTGGCTGCTGCTGTTGGTGCTGCTGCTGCTGATGTTGCTTGGGTTCGTTGGCCTCAGCTCGCCGTGACCCAGTGCGAGCGTCAGGACATTGACTCCGACATCGCCATCGCCATCCGCGATATATGTATATATATATACCTATACTCTCTCTCATCCACCTCTCTCTCTCTCCTCTCCTTCTTAAGGTCCCCCCACCCACCCCCCTTTATCTTTCCTCTTTTCATCTCCCTTGCACTCACTAACTTTACTCGACCTGCGAGTAAGCCTCTCTGTCTTATACACTTATATACACGTACTTACATATATACATACATACATACATCCAAGAAAGAGAAGCACGAAATGTAAGCGAGCTCTCTTTCTCTCTCTCTGATGCTTATAGTGTAATGCTTTTTTGACACAAAGGAAGAATGTTCTCCCTCCTTTTCTGGTATAGTGACAAAATCGTAAGGCCATGACATTGTTCATGATTATTTTTGGTGTTGTAAGAATAGAAAGATTGAGAAGTGCAAGGGTAAATGGATGGTATATTAAATGTCTTTTATTGATAATTTAGTGACTGAATTTTAATAATTTATTGATTGTTGGATATTTTATTAATTGATATTTTTTTTTTTGTTATTGATTATTATTTAAATTTTATTTATAACTTTATTGCTATCCTAAGTTTTTTAAATGATTTATTAATATATTAAAATGATTTATTTAAATAATATTTAGTGTGTTTTAAAAATAATACAAATTTTTTTTATTAATATTATTTTATTAATTTAAAAATGTAATAAAGAATCATTTTATTATACACATATATTTTTTTTAAATATTTAATGCACATACTCATCATGATAAACTGTCTTTTGAATTAAACCGCTTTTAAGCACACCACGTACATACATACACAGCACACATAGGGTCGTTGACCGTTCATAAATTTGACATCGATAGCTTAAGCTTTTGGCCCTATCACTTTTTAAATACTTTCAAAAAAAAAATTTTTTTTTTCTCAAACTTTTCATTTCTTAAACGTTTATCTTTAAAACTTTAATGAAAAATATGCATACCTTACGTATTAAAAGAAATTACTAATATAGTAAGATATTTAAAGTTTAACAAATCACTTTTGTAATTATCTATCAAAATGAATTTAAAAAATAATAAAATTAAAAAATAAATAATTAAAAATTAATAAAGTCGCAAGAATGTTCAATTATCTGAAAATTCATAGCTAGGCATTCCAGCATCCTTTCAGTCTGCATACCTTGAAAAATATTCGATGCGATTGGCAGCAGCAGCAAGGCAGCAGAGCTTGTGTTAAACTTTTCTTCCAGAAGAGTATTTACGTTTACGTTCACGGTCTTACATTACACAAACTCTTGCAAGTTCCTCATTCGGTATATATATATATATATATTCAATAAAGTTTAGAGTACTAAAAAAATCATCTTTTTCATTAAGAGAAATCAGTAATAATGGCACGCCTTGAAAAAAAAAATAAAAAAATAAAAAGTTTAAATAGGATGTAAATTTAATTTCTTCAAATGAAAATTACTTTCTTGTTAGATCTTATCTATAACCCCACCACATTCTATCAGTGCAGTGTAATCATAATTACAGATAAATGATATTGTTGATAAAGCATCTTTCTCTCTTACATATAACCTAAACCCGGCTATAAATTAAAAAGCAATTTATATTTTCTATCAAATATATTTACTTTTTAATATTTTATATTTATTTATATTGTTTTTTTTTTACTTTTTAAAGCTCGGAATACAATATTTAAATTCTAATTAATATTTAATAGTAATTTTATAATTTATATCAAGGAAATGATTCTATCTCCTAATTGTACACAATTTTTTAAAAATATTTCAGATACAGATATACCAGGTCCTCAATTATTAGAAAAATATTAATATCTATCTCAGACGTATACACAACATATATAATAAGACATATAATTATGACTTTAAAAACTCACGAAATCCTAATTCAACATAATCACTAGAAAGGTCAGCCCTTTCTTCTAAAATACTATAATAAAATATCCTCTTCCAAATAACAAAATAAAAAAAAAAAAAAGAAGAAAACCATGAATTCTCATCGATTCGCATATACACGATAAAAATTACCATCAACCAAAAGCTCACACATATCCAAAATCTTTATCCACTAAGAAACATCCAAACGAACGAGTGCACACTTTTGAGTATATAAGCATCTCAGCATCAGTAACACCGCAACCATCGTCCAAGTGGTTGCCGCTAATGAGAGACGTCTCGCGTGACAGATACTCGTTTGCCTTCGAGTTGAAGCAACGCCAACGTCGTTATATATACCTCGGTCCCTTTTTTTTCTTCTTCTTCTTCTTCACGCCCATAAGAAAGTCCATCTCGCGGTTGTCCACTACTATAACACACAGGTTCTCTTCATGTTTCTTTCTCTTCTTTTTTTTTTTAATTTTTATACGTTTGTTGAGTGTGCAAAACTAGTAGTTTTCGCGGTAGGTTGAAACTTGGATGTGATTCATTTTGCGAAATCGATCGTTATTAGTTTATACGAGATATATCAGGGAATGATATTGCGTAAATAATTGTTGGATATATTATGATGTTGATGATTGTATATGTGTTTAAAGGGTATTTAGATATTTGTTTTTGATAGTAGCTATTAATAAAAAATAGATGAAAATAAGGTCAACATAAGATATGATGTAACACCATCAAAAATAATAAAAAAAAAGTAACTATTTGAAAAGGTGCATCATAAAGAAAACGAATAGAGATAAAAAAGAAGAAGCGTAAGTCATATACAAAGCAACAGTCAAGTGACGGCAGCTTTTTGTGAGTTCTATAGTCAGCTGACGTATACGTGGCGTATACCTTACAGCTGTATAAGGAAAAAGAAGAGAAAGAAATTTTTCTTCTATACCTAAGCGCACTTGGTATTTCACAATTAACGATCTTATCAAATTTTAATGTTGAGCTTACTATATATTAATCTTTACATTAAGTCTTCTTTATTCCTCTTCTTGATTCCTTCCTCCTCCTCACCCACTCATTTTCTTCGATTTTAATCGACCAATTTTGATATCTTCTAATTTCTTCTCTCCTATCCCACTGATTTAAATACGCCTACTTTTAGTAAGTATATAACAAATCGATTCTTTTTTTATCGTTCACTTAAATGAATATTTTATTAGCATATAACAACGATACAACTATATATACAACGAAGAGTAGATAGATCTGGGATTCCCAAGTTTGATTATTCGAAATATTAGGTGCTTAGCTCTGAGGGATGCTTTGGGCTGTAGGTGGAAATAAATTTTTTTTATATGTATAGGAGAAAGACAGATATTTAAGACTTGGTTTTTAAAACGTTTGATTTATATAAGTCTGATAGGGTCGAGCGATAGAAATTAAATCCATTGGCACTACCAGAACAGATTTATACTAAATAAAACCTGAACAAAATGTCATTTCAAGTAATATCATCGAAAAAAATAAACCTCATTCAAATAAATAAATTCTCGATTATACCAGTAAAATTTTCATTACCACATAGACACCGTAAGACCAATAAACTTTAACAATCAACAAAATACATAAAAAAAAAAATCCAAAAAGTACTCAGCATGATGCAATTAACCCAAATAAGCATTCCCACGCATGTGATTCCTCATCTTTTTCTTTTCCTCTCATTCACACTTAACTGTACTGAAAATTCGAAGATCCATTATAGGTATATGCAAGATAGTAAGGAGGAGGTGGAAGAGGAGGCTTACGCAGCATTGAGAGACACATAATTGAATAACGGACACACGTATGTGTTTATACATATACATGCGTACCTATGCACCATACCAAACTTGTATATGTGTATATATATATGGGCTCCAATTACGAAATCCCGTGTATACTGTGTGAGACGTGAGTGGCCGAAAAGCGCAACCTATACGGACCTTACAGCTCTTCTCTTGTATATCATGGCTTTTATATACGAGTATGGTTGTTGTATATGTGTATACATGAGGGGGTTATACCGTTATGTATAGCGTTTGGTTAATGTCGAGAGCTTTTTTTTTTGAAGCAGCCGAAAAAGAAAACCGCAAGAGTATAGCATGAATGTGAGAAGAAAAAGAACAGGTGGGGTATGTATATATGTATAGTACTGCTGTATGTGACTTCTGACTTGGTTTGTGGTTGAATTTTTGGGAGTAAGATGCTAATGGAATGAATGGTTGTATTGTGGGTAATGCTTATGGATATGAATTTGAGAAAAGGGGAGGGGCTTAGATTTGTAGGTCATGTGTGTACTTGAATTTGATGTATCATAATATTGATTTTTTTTTTTATGACAGTACTTTATTGAAGAATATAAAAATAGTCAATAAAATTGAAAAATTTAAATTTATAATCTTTGAGTAAAAATAATATTCCATTTTTATTGTATTATTTAATAATTGAAAACTTTTTAAAATTATAAAATTACTAAAGCAGCTGAAAAATCTTTATTTGCAGGTTGTATACAGGCATTTATATATGTATAAGATTGAAAATTAGAAGTGCATAGAGTCTTGATGCAGTTCAGTTTGTAAAGTGCTGGCTTCGCAATCCACAGGTCGTGGGTTCGATTTCCAGTGTCTACCAGTCTGAGCTACTTCCAAATTCTACAGCTGAAATACACTAACATATAGAAACGTGTTGCAAAAAAGCTTTAAAAAGTCAATTAAAAACTCTCTCCCCTCGGCGTCTGTGTCTTTGATTAGATAACATTGGTAAAAAAATTTTTTACTTCAAGAACATATCTTTTTTTTTTAATTTAAGTTTACAGTAACACTTTTTTATGCAATTTAATTTTAATGGATGTATTTGATGCTATAGGTGGAAGAATATTAAGTAATGAATGATAATATTAATGATATCTTTCAAATATTATGTTGCACACTTTTTTTTCATTGCTTAATTTAAATTTTTTATAATTAGAAACTGATATTATTAGTAATAAGGCATTTATTAAAAAAAAAAAAAAAAAATAAACGGTAGAAAGCATCTATTGCTAACTGTACAACCACATATAAATCATTAAATCCTTAAAAATCTAACAAGTCACTTATTATATAGTCCAGGATATCAAATCTCGTCGCATCTCCATTAAAAATTACATGTCAGTTAAAAAACCGTAAACTTTAAAAAAAAAGTTCCTTGACCGAGCATAAAATTAGCCCAGAGGCTATATGATTCTCCGATAGATGCTGATTAGACCAAAAATTGTCAATTTGTCACACATAACTGGATCCCAATGAGCTATACAGATGACTAGAGATATATATAGACATAGCAACGGCAAATGTCAAGGACTCGTGACGCCATTATTTTAGCGGTATATCTACCCACCTCTCTTTCTTTCTCTCCTCCAAAAGAATTTAGGTCGAAAAGTCAGCGGTTCATTCACGTACGCACATATGTGTGTGTGTATATGCGTGACACCAACCAGCTGCTTAGTTCTTTTCTCTCTTTTTTTTTTCTTTGACTTTTTGGTCAGGATATATATATATACAAGTATAACATTGACCTTTCAATTCGCGATCTCTACTTCTCAACGTCCTTTCCTTTCCCCCCGAAAGTCAGAGAGAATCAAGAGAACGGCCTTTCTCCTCTTGCGGTTCTTTTGGTATTATATATACACCACACCTTCTTTATCTTCTTCAAGCCTTCTTTTTTTTCCCTTCTTCTTTTTTCGCTTGCATATCTCAAGAACGATCGGCCAGCTTTCGTCGGCTTCCTTTTGGGAACCGTGTGCTCCTTTTTTTTTTTTTGCTTGGGTGAAGATGTTTGAGTATTGGTTGGTTGACTGAAAAAAAAAATCGATACGAAAGAAGAGACCGTTATATAAATTTTGCTGCTGCTACCACTGCTCATCTGATTTTTTTTTTTTTTCAAGTAAATTATGCTAAATCTGTGATGTCGATGCGTTTCTGTGTACGTCATGACTTTCACACGCTGTCGTGAAAATTCACTTGGTTGCAAGTTACACGAAAGGAAATAAAGTTTTTATACAAGGAAAATGAATCTCTATATGATTTTTATAAAATTTTAAAAGGAAAAAAAACATTTAAAAAAAATTAAAAATTCAAAAATGTTTAAAAAATATATACAAGAAGCATAAAAAAAAGTCAAAACAAATCAATCCTTCTTCATCCAACGCTTTCATTATTTTTCCTTTCGATCATTCTAACATACAACACTACTCACTCACTCACTTGTTATACCTACTAAGCATAAAAAACTCAGTACACGTTCACGCATAGATACGCAGCTTGGCTTGCATATCACACAAGCCTTTCCTCTATACAAAAAGAGAGAAAGAGAAAGAAAGAAAGCTAACTAAAGACGTTTTCGAGAACAGTTACACGTGTGGATGGATAGAAAAAGAGAGTCTGGGTCACGAGGCGTGGCTCCGGCCTTAAACGTCCCTATAGAACCAAAGTCCTATTGGCCAAGAAAAATAACCACCTTGATGTTACTTCGATCGACTCACCTATTACGTAACTTCACATACTATATAGATGCAAGCTATATACGTGGTGCATCATGTATATAGAATGTTATTTAAGTGGGAGAGGGAAAAGGGGGGGAATGTTGATAGATTCTTTTTTTTTTTTTATTCTCCCCTTTCTTTTTCTAATGTTCTCTGGTGTGCATTCGCAAGTAGGTTTTAGATCGAGGATATGTGTGTATATATATCTTGACCTCATCGTAATTCTCTCGATTCTCTTTCTATTGAGTATTATCGTATTGAGTTGGCTCTCTTGTTGCACTTTCTCGAGCTTTCTTTTGCTTTTCATGGTGAAATTATTACTGCAGAGATAGAACTTTCGTTTAGCACTGTTGTACTCAAGATATTTTTTTTTGTGATTTGCTTGTTAAGATAGAAAGTGTTAAAAAATTTATTTTTTTTCTTTGCTTTTATTTTTAAAACTTTTTAACTAGTTTTTAGGCTAGTTAAATATTTTTTTTTTAATTTTTCTAATAGAATATTTTCAAACAGCAAACATTAAAAAAGAAAAAAAAATGTTTGGTAGACAATTTTCAACTCCACTTGAAAATTGTCTCTACACAGAAAGAGAGAGAGAGAGAGAGAGAGAGAGAGAGAGAGAGAGAGTCTAATTACAAGTCACTCTCACACTTCTCCATTTCTAGGAATTCATAACTTACGTTGCTTTTCTCTCTTCAAACCATATTATATTCTTCTACCCCTTCTTATCCTCATTTCAATCCAACATATTATTACCCCCATTAATTCACTTTTAATTAAAGCGCGAAAAAAGCCTACAATAAAGTGAGGAGAAACGTGTCAGACATTTTCAACTATAGCATGCAGGTAATGAGAAAAGGAGTGATCATACCACTATACAACTGTCTGAAAATATCACTGTTTAGTCGGTAATTCTTCAACCCCCTTTTCATAACTTTTATTTATTTTTTTTTATTTTTTGTACAACTTGATAAATGCGATACTTTTTAGATGTACAATACTCGATCAATCAGATTGGTATAAAATGATATGTGTAAAATAAGTATAGTAAAATTGAAAGTACAAAACACGCACTTTCTCTCTTTCCTCTCGTATATAGTGTATAAGTTAAGAGAAGCGATTGTGTATGTATATGTGAAAGTTTGCGACAAGAGACAGAGAAGAGACATAGTATTGAGAGAAACCACAACTGGTGTGTGGAAAACAATTGAGAGAACGATATAATATACAGTGTACAGACTTGTTTAACAAGTGAGATTGAAATGGGATTTTCCTTGTTACTCATGTGAAAATACGTGTGTTAACCATGAAATGATTTTTCTTTTTTTTTTTTTTTTTTGTAATTCTTAGACAAGTATGTATTTAAAATAAAAGTTGAATAGAAAAATTGCATTTCACTTTATAATGTGTAGTGTAATGTTAAGGGGTATAATGCAATATAGGAAGGATAAGTGTGTATTATAGTGGTATTATTTGCTACGTATCCGTGACATTCCGATTTCTTTCTTCCGGATGTGATTTCGTAAGTAATCAGCTGTATACAACTATGGTATTTATTTGCTTCCGTTTTATCTATTTCCTACTTCTAGATATTTGCGTTGATATTTAAATTGATACTGTAAGTCAATTGGTACTAAGATTTTGATTTTAAAATTTTTTCTAAAATAAAAAAAAATTTATTGAATAAATTCTAAAATATAAGTAAGCATTATTGCTTTACTTATCCAAGCGCAGCATGTCATCGATCACATAGGTACATACCATTAAAGAAAAGGGTATTTTATGTATAACTCGGACACTCGGACAATTGCAGCCGGCAAAGTCCAAAATCGCCTTCTGCTGCCGGCAAAGATAAAAGACCAAACTCTTGCGAGTGTCCGAATACACCCACTAATCCGCTGGACACTGGGTATTATACATGCGTATTTTGAGGATCTATATATATGAAGGATGGACATCCCGCTGGGGCTACAGTAGTACACGATGTTAATTTTGATGGACGGCCAGATCGTCGAATTGAAAAGTTTTTAAGAGAGGACTTGTGTCCGGTCGATGCTACTTTGGTTGTAAGTATAGCATCGATGACCGTATATGGCCGGATATACTGCTGGCTGGATGCAGCTGTTTAGGTTGAATTCAATCGATTGGGATTGAGTGCTATCGAAGGATTGACGGGCTAAATATTTTTTTTTTATTTTTTATTGTTCGATATAGTGGAGATAAAGATTTTGGAATTAGTTGTAGAATAGATGTTTTATTTCTTGAAAATAATTTATAACGAGTTTTACATGTTTTTTATAATAATTTACAAAATTTAGTTATTTGTAGTAAATTTTTCAAAAATTATTATTTTTACAAGATACATTTAATCATAGTAAAAACAAAAGAGTATAAACAGGATTCTAAGTAGCTTAGTCAACAAAGCATGAGCTTCGTAATCTACAAGTCGTGGGTTCGATTCTCGGTGTCTGTTGTTTTTAAGTATCAAAAAATCCTAGTCGACATTTACTTCTTGGAGTATCTTAAAAGACTTTAAAATTTATATTACCAAAAAAGTTCTTCTTGATTAAAAAAAGGTTTCTTATTTTTTTGAAAAAATAAAATAATTGGATTTATTTTATGACATGTGTTTATATCTTCGATAATGATTAATGAAAAATGATTCTGTAATATTCTTGTTTAGCAAAACAAATTGGCTTAGGCTTTTTCTTTTGGAGTGGCTTTGTGCATTATAGAATAACCTTATTTTTTTTAATGTTATTATAGATTTTCAAAATTGTTGTGTTTATCCAAATAAATTTACAAAAACATTTTCTTTTTGTAAAAATTAATGCTAATGATCTCAACATCTCAAAAACAACATAAAAATAATAAAAATATAATATAAATATAAATAAGAATCAATATGTAATTTTATATTTTACTTCAGTACTCATTCACAAAACATTTCACCACAATACAAAACTCAATGTCCAGCATCCAAAAATCTTTATAATTCGCCCTCGACAACAAATCCTAAAAATTGACCGCAAATCTATTGGAAAAAGAAACCATAGGTAGTGATCCTCACTCTCAGCATAGAAAAATATTAAAATCCCAAAGCGTATCCTCCTATATAATCCTATACCTCAGCCCTCTACGACACCGTAAAGGTGCAAAAACCCTTTTTCATCTTGAATACTCATACAATATAAGCTTCAAAGAAAATTGAGTGGTCAAGCCTACTATGGTCAATTGATATACATCCTCTCGCGTATGCAAAAATCTAACGCACACAGATGTGCATCTCGCGGTAGCTAGCGATGCTGCTTTTGGTCAAGCAATTAGGCGTGACCAATTGAGCTCTGGTCAGCTGCTGCTTCTGCTGCTTTCGATTGATGTACCCCCTCCGGATTTCCATGTGTGCGCTTTTCAATTACAGAGAGGATGGATGGAGGTTTGATGGACCAGAGAGGATTTTCAATTGTTGTTGGGTCAAGAGGAGGTTTTAGTTGTGTTTTTTTGTTTGTTTTTGATGGAGATTCAATGAATGGGAACATTGTTGTTTATGACAAAAGTGATGATTAAAAATTTATTATTATTATTTTGTAGATTAAAAATTTTGATAAATAAATAAAACTTAAATGTTAAAATTCACTTTTACCAGGCGATCACTGACGAAAAAAAAGCAAGAGGAAAAAAAGACAATCTGCTATAAGAAAGGGGTTGCACTAGTGCAAGAGAAATCAAATAAAGAACCTTCATCTATAAAAAAAGCGGACAAACTATCTCAAGAGGTCGGTTCTCTTCTCGTCACTTCAAATTTTAGACAGCAGCGGTACCAGCAGTATTAGCCTCTATTCACCCCTTTCTTCGCACTAACATACACAGAAAGAGATGCAGCTGGCAGAACGCAATTCCAATATATACGACAACAACTACTATACTACTACACAACATTAACTAGCCTTTGGCCGCCCCCTTTTCCCAGCAAAAATATATGTAACCCCTTCTTCATAATATATATCCTCTCTCTGCAATTCTGCTACTATATGTACTCCTCTCATCTCTATATACTACACTCTAAAAAATAATGAAAAAAAAGGGAGTGCTGACGTCTTCGGCTTCCGGGGTGGTGTATATATATATATACACGCATTATCTCGCGAGCCGCATCGCGTATTTCCGGAAAACGAAAGAGAGTAAGAGGGAAGAGTAAAAGAAAGAGCACTGAATGAAGGAAAGACCACATACATATATTCACTTATATTCTTATATACTTTTAAGGGGGTCATATATATATATATATATATATATATATATATATATATATATATATATATATACGGCATCTGCGGCATCTCCGCCCACTCACTATATATGACGGACTTGAGGATTATTCGGACCACGGGATGCACTGTATAGTGTAGTGAGTGGGACTCTTTTTCTCTTTTATGTATACCTGAAGTCTTTCTTTTTTCTATAGTTTGTGGCTCTCTCTCTCTCTCTCTGAATGGACCTTGTAAACGTGTGCTGAGGTTACTTTTACGAATGACAAGAGCGAGAGAAAGAGGCTTTTTCAGAGAAAAGAAAAGAAGGTATTATATGTGAAAGCAATGCGTTTTATGTATATGTATATATACGCACAATGACCCTAGCTGCTGCCTCTTACTCTCTTCTTATAACTCCATTTGGTGGTAATTAAAGACTCCTTTAAATTATGTTATGTAGTAGATTTCTGTGTGTATGTGAGAGTGATGTATGCAGTTTTTGGTGAAGGATGATGAATTGTAAGCTGAGTTGGAGGAGTTTGGGTTTGTTGTCTATGATTTTCTATATGGAATTTTGTAATGATATTATGTGGTTGTGTAATTGATCTGATGTATTTTAAATGATTTTTATTATTATTAATAAAATTAATTTTAAAATTTAAAATGGTTAATTATTGGAAAAATATATATTATTTTTTATATATTTGTTTTAAAACAACATACATAAATGTGTATTTAACGGAACTCATCATTTTTGAGGAGGATTTTCTTTTTTTTTTATTTTAAGTGATATTTGATTTTTTGGATGTTTTAGAAAATTTGAGGGAGGATTTACTTTCCTGTATAAAAAAATCAGAGGTAAAGAAGAGGAGCAGATGCTGCTTGGTCGCGTGGCCGAACTTTTTATGTTGGAATGCATCTTTTTTTTACTCATCTAAAAACCAGAAGTTCTATATTAGCTTTCGCCAAAATCGTATTATTTTTTTTAATATTAATATTTTTATCTTTTTATTTATTTTTATTATTTTTAGAAATTTTATTAATTTTATGTTTACACTTTTACGTACTTTTAACCATTCTTAATTAAAATAATTTAAATAATTATAAAAATAATTTAAAAATGTATTCAAATATATAGCATTAAATAATTCATAATTTATTTAATAACTCCAAAAAATCATAAAATCATCACTATTCTAAAAATTCCTGCACATTTCCTCACTTTTTCCCCTAAAAAACGGAAAAATCCAGTATACCTATCATATTCCCTATAAGCAAACATTAAAAAAAAATATAGGTACATAGGCCCCCTCCTTAGGACAGCCAACACTCACTTTTTTACCTATATCCTTAAAAAAAAAAATATCTTTCTCGCATACCCACATTATAACCATCCACCCCCTTGATTCCATAAAAAAGAGAAAAAATTCTATCCGAAAATGATCCGGCACGCGCCAGCCACCGGGTGCTTCGATAAAAGCGCGCAGAGAGAGAGAAAAAGAGAGCAGATGCCATTGGTGGACCGTCCGGTATATATATTGGCTCGTGCCAACTGCGCGAAGATGGGACAGCAGCAGTAGCAGATGCGGTAATAGCGCACTCAAGAGAACCAAGCCGCGAAAAGAAAAAAAAAAGAGAAGGAGAAAAAGAAGCGCCGTATGCTGCTGTTACTGCCAGATTCACGGAAACGGGAGGTCCGGAAGCTGCATGTATTGTGTGTGTGTTATATAGCGCTTCTAAAACGCGGATGCAATTCTATGTGTAACCCTTTTGGTCCTTGTATAGTAATGGATGAGAGAAGGAGTAGGAGGATTCGTGGCACGCGCCTCTCTTCTACTCTCAGGTATACATATCGGTGAAATTTTTATTAAGCGGCTCTTTTTAGCTCTTGAGACTAACGTGTGGGATAATTATCGGGTATAAGATTAAGACAGAAATCTTTGAGAATGACCGTGAGATATTGGTATATGAATGCATTTTTAAAATGAATTCTATAAAAGGGGATGGTCCTTGCCCTTCAACAAACTTAAAAAGAAACACACAGTCTTTTCACTCTTCTCAAGTGTTTATTCAATAGACCATTTTGTATTTCTTGTTGAATTAGATATTTTGAGAACCTTGGTTATATAAATTAGCATTCAAGTTTTAGTTTCGTCAAGTTGGCCATGGTAAGCTAATCTAGTGGGTGGATAAGGAAGTTTAATAAAAGCAATTCCTAAGTTTTTGACGATTTTCAAGGACAGACATCTTGATTATATACATGCGTATATAAGTTTATTTTTAAATACGAATAAATGTACAGATCATTTCTTAATTTTATTATACCATATCAAACAAGATCATGTTTTATCTACAGTGACAAACGATATCAAATTTTTTCAAGTAGAAACAAAAATCCACACACAATCAACCACTTTAAATCTCCTCTCCTTAATCATTTTCCTCTCAACTATCATCATCATCATCATCATCATCATTTCACCAACAAACTTTCTCAAGTCTCCAACATCGCGCTCTCCTTTTTTTTTCCGCGGATTACGATCACATCCATACGTACATTACAGTATATATACTAGCAAAAGCAGCAGCTGTTGTTGGCGAGAAAGCGCGCGACACGCGGAAGAGGGAAACAGCTAAGAATATCTTTTTAAAAACACGTGCCTCTCTTTCTCTATATGTGTATCCCTTTCACCTCAAGTATATATATATACATATAACGTTAAGCTTATACACACATTATAATATATACCTTGATACGATCGGCGCGTGCCATACACGCGACTATATATAAACCCATCTCTCTTTTTTTAAAGTCTCTTGTGATGTGCTTTCTTTTTTCTTCTTCTTCTTCTTTTCTATATAGTAAAATTGAAGGGCCTCTTTTGCACTCTGCGACGACTATATACGCTTCCGTGCCTTTCTTTTTTTTTCTTTTTTTTTTTGAGATTGATGCTTAGCGATGGTCCTTTGGTAGGTTTATATACCTCTTTTTTTGGAGGAAGAAAGGGTTAAGTAAGTCTTCTATTGTATGTGTATGTGTGTATCGATGTGAGATTTTGAATGCGTGTCAAAACTATAGCGGTTCTTATAAGTGTCAAGTTAAGGGTTTGAAATGATGCTGGGTTATGATGTCAGAATTGAGAGAAAGAAAGACTGATGTTACAGATGATTGATTCTGTTTTGCCTTCTTTTTTTTTTGAGGATTTAGGATTTTTGAAGTGAAATAATGAAATTGGTGGGTATTGTAGGTACGTGTGTGTACTGATTTGTGAGATGATGAGATTGAAATAATATTTTGATTGCGTATAGATGATTTTGATTTCATAAATATTTTTATTTTCAATTATTACAATTACGTAATTGATTACATTTGATTTTTCAAATTATAAAAATATTATTTTGCAATATTTAAAAATTATAAATAAAAATATAATTTTAATTGATGCAATAATTTAAACAAATTTTATGCGAATAAAATACTGTATCTCAAATATCACAAAAACGTTTAACTGTTACGTATATATAACAAAACACATACCGTGATCATCATCATCATCCAGCAATACCGTAAATATACACATTCTCAAGCAGCAAAATGATCAAGTATCCCGATTACAGCCCCCCTAAACTTAAAACAGTACTTATATCCGTTCAACTCTCTCAATATCCTCCGTAATAAAATAAATTAAAAAAAAAAGAAACTTAAGCGACTTTTTGCTCTCACGTCACAATTGCGCTCCAATAAAAGTCTAAAAATAGTTCGCAGATACGATTCTATGGTATACATACATATAAAGGGGATGGTATGAAATGAGAGGGAGGAAAATATACCGTTCGTTCGCGAGAATTATCTTGAAACAAAGCAAAGTAGAAGGAGGAAGATAGTAATACTTATAAAGATCCAACGCTCCAGAGTCAACGAGAGAGTAAGAAAGAAGGAAAAAAGAAGAGATGGTACACGCTTGCAAGCAATATATATAGGTACATACTCCGTTGGCCGTGGTATATAGTTGTGTGTATAGAATCAACGTGGGGGCGGCAAAAGAAGAAGAAGAAGTAAAAGAAAAAAGAAGAAAAAGAAGAGGTAAGTATATAAGGACGAAACCGTTAAAGTCCTATTTTCGAGATGAGTAACGCGTTCTTTCTCTCTCTCCCTTACGGACATACGGATATAGGAAGAAGAAGAAGGGTAGAGAAAAAGAAAGAAAGAAAAAGCAAGTCTAAGCAAAAAGGAGGAGAACGAGAATATAAGAAGGGAGTAGGAGGATGTTGTGTAGTAGTAGAAGAAGAAGAAGGTCGAGGCGAAAGAAAAAGAGAGAGGACGTGCGCTCAGACGGTAAGAAAAGAAGAAAAGAAGAAGAAGAAGAGGAAGCGCGCATCTCTCTCTTTCTTTCTCTTATACTCCTTCTAGTCCCTTTCCAAGTAAGAGTGGGTTAAGGCCCAAGGTCCTCCTCTTCCTCCTCCTCCTTCTTATATACTTGGCTGCTGTTGGTATTGCTGCTGCTGCTGTTGCAGTTGATCCCGCAGGCTCTCCAAGCGCTAACCTAACAGTACCTGCCTCACTCCTACCCTTTTCTCTTCTCTTTTTCCTACCTCTTACCCTGTCTTTTTCCTCCTCCTCCTACTTCTCTTTGGCTTGTGCAGCAGCTGACTTTTATGCAATCGTATATATATATATATATATATATATATAGGTACATGTGTATTATATAGTTGGTGAGTATGTATTGCCAATGGGTTGTGAATCTTTTTCTTTTTTTTTTTAATACACTAGACAATGATTGAAAATTATGATTGATTGTGTTCATGAAAAACTTAAAGATATTTTAGTTATAGAACGATTCTCTTTTGTTGTCAAAAGGTTTAAATATTAAGAATAGTGTTATTTTGATGGCTGGCTATTTTTGTCTATATTCAACAAGTTATGTCACTTTATGGTAGTTTCAATCGTTTCAACCCTTTTTTTTTCTTTTTTGAATTGATGATGCCAAACTTTGACAAAGATGATCCTTCTACTATATATGTATATAATGCCAAACTTGAATTTTCTGAATATACAATCGTTATTTTCACATCTGCAATCTACAATGCAATACTGCAACTCTTCCTTTCCTTTTTCTTCTTCTCTTCATCATCTATGCAATACCAAGTAAAATTTTCTTCAGTTTTTTTTCGTATAACGCAAAATTTTTTTCACTAGGCCGCAATCCTCACATACACACACACACATATGCAATCGCAATATAATACACACAAATGAAGATAGTGGATAGTGGGTGCATTCGTACAACGGTATCCTTACACACGTCGATAGCAACTTAAAAGAGAGAAGGGTAGGAGAGAGAGAGAGAGGGCGACCGGTTACAAAGTCTTCTCTTCCGCGTCGCGGGGGCCGATCTCTTCTCACGTGGCTTCTTTAGGCCACGGGGCATATACATGTACATATGTATACATACATACTATTTCCCCTCTATATATCCCATGACTCTGTATATATATACATACATACATACATACACACAAACGCGGGAGCTTGTAATCTTCGCGAACAGCGGTACAGTGTACAAGCCCTGTGTATATCGTGAGGTCCGTTACGCGCCTTCTTATATATAGTATGTACTATATATAGTATATAGGTACATATGTAACATATATATGTATGTATATACATATATGAACGTTGTGGGGTGTCGCTGTTACACAGAGAGAAAGAGAAGAAGAAGCAGAAGAGGAGGAGGGAAGGTGCGCTCGAACGGCCTGTTACCGTGTTACCGCAATTCAGGCCACAAAGTCAAAATACAGTTAGCTGCTCTCTTGCAAGAAAAAGAGAGAGAGAGACTCTCTGCTCTTATATCTCCTTCCTCTTTCTTCTTTCTTCTTCTTCTTCTTTACTCTTGCTTGATTTGACTCTAAGGATACATCCTTCTTTATTCTGAGGCTGCTGCTTCTTCTTCTTCTTTTGGTAATGTGGATATAGAGAGAGGAGAAAGAGCGGGATGCCCAAAAATGAGAAGAGAAAAAAAAAGCGAAATGAGGCTGTGTGTGTCGAAGATAAAAAAAAAAGGGAAGAAGAGGGTATGTGTATGTATGTATATATGCGGTTATGCTATCCTTCGTATAGGTAATACACCTATATATGCGTATATATGGATGATCTTCTGTGTTTGCTTTGGACTCTATACTTTGGTTGTACTGCTGCTGTTCATATTGCTTATACGTTGCCTCCTGCCTCGTTTTTCTTTTGTGTGCCGAAGCGCTTGTCTGACCTAGCTAATCGCGTGCCGTCACTATGCCGATCGCGTGCCTTCCTTACTTTTTTTTTCCTTTTTTTTTTTTATGGAACACGAGTTTTTTTTTTCTTCTTTGTACTCATATATCAACTGTATCTTCGAAATCACTGATTATTCTTTATATAGCTGTAAAGTTATTGATGTAATATTTATTTTTATTTGATTGATGTAAATTTTATGAAAATTTAGTTATAGATAAATTTTATATTTTTATTTATTTTATTTTTTGCTTTGATTTAACTTTAAATTTTTTTTTTATAATTAATTTGTATTGTCATATGACAACAATTTTATAAATTTTATACATCCCATATACTTATATTTTAAATTAACTCAGTTATATTTATAAAACTTTATTATTTTATCGTCTCAGCAAATATATAAAACATAAATAAAATCAAGCTTATTAAAAAAGCAACACACTCCTACGTCATTTGCATATAACATCAATTGCATAAATAATCATATACATCATATACATTATTTCATTAAAAGAATTTAAAACATTATATCAATCATAAACAAACATCTATAACACGTTGACATCAATTATTTTTGTAAAATTTTCATTAATATTTTAAAAAAAAAAAAAAAAGTTTCGATTAGCCAGCCTACCTATATCTCTAAAATCAATTCTTCACAAACGGCATCGAGAAATTTTTTAAATATATAGCGCAATAAGACGCAACCACATACTTTTTACAAAGCTCAGACTTAGCTCACGTGACTCTTCGGTATATACTTACATATTATACCGGATAACGATCAAAGATATTGTCCGAGTATAGCAGGGGATTTCTCTTTACGAATAATGTAACATTACATTTATATACATTATACTTGTGCTGTATTATTGCGACATGGATTATGTTGATTGGTTCTAGATCAAGAATTGGTGATTCGCTAGTGTATGTGTGTGTATGATATGTAAGCTTGTTTCTTGACTTGTAATTATCGGCAAATTGCGCGATCGGTGAAGTTGAAATTTTTTACGCGAAAGTTACGGATTCTTTTTTTTTTTTTTTTTTATATATTATTGCTTCCGAGACTTCCTTTGTAATGCAGTGCATAACTGTAGAAGGTTAGAGTTTTATTTGGTAAGACTTTGTAAAGTTATACTTGGATTTTTGGTTGAATATATGGAAAGAATGAATTGGTAGAAAATATAATTGATGATTGATAAAAATTGAGGTAAATTTTATTAAGAAATTTATTATTGTAATATTATAGTTATATAATTTAATTTTTTTATGATTACGAATTGTAAACACTTACAAATCAGTTGTTTAAAAATATTTTTATCAACTTTTATATTATTATTTTAGTTTAATAATAAACAATCCAATGTTTGTAAATATTACTTGCTTTTTTATTTATTAAGTAAATTTTAATACGTTTGAGATTTAAAAAATTTTTTAATCCTAACAATTAAATAATTCGACAGTCATTAAAAAAAATACCCCCATAATCATTTATACAATACAAATAAAGCTATGCATACATTGAACTCCTGAAATACAAGCCACAAAAATCCAAAAGTCAACTACACGTGATCCAGAACCTTAAGCTCATGACCATCCAAAAATGAAGTTCAAGCAAAGACAAGCCAAGAACGAACGAAGTAAGTCCACACCATCATAAAGAAGAATAACCTGACATGGTGAGGTCCAAGACAAAGAGGACTAAAAAAAAAGCCTAAAAAGAAGAGGAAGACGAAAAAGGCAAAGAAGAAGAAGAAGCATCATCTTAACATGGAGTATAAGAGAAGGAAGGGGGGGAGAGGGTCTACATAGCAGCACTGGTTTAAGAAGACATTGCAACACAACCATACCTCCTCCTCCACCTACTTCTTCTTCCGTCCATCCCTTCTTCGTAACCGTGTCCAAACTTGAAACATGAATTTTCGAGAGTATAGCGCTACACATATACACGCTTGAGCTGCGCTTGCATTCCTTAACCGCCTCCTCCTCCTCCTCCTTCCTTCATCGAAGACGACCCCAGGTGGGATTGTATATGTACGCTCTTTATAAGGCCGGTCTTTGTACGAGGCATAATTGAAAGAAAAAAAGGGAGGAGATAAAAATGCTATTAAAATCAAGCTTGCGCAATAAGAGTTATGGAGCGATGAGATTTATATAGAAAATTTTATATGTAGGCTTGATATGGGTTTAGGTATTTGTAAAGATAGATTATATTAGATGATGTTAGACAATATTAAATTTGTGTTCTTTGATTGTCATGAAAAAATATGGTATAATGCGGAAATGACTTGGTATACGTTGATTGCAATTTTATAAATTATTTAACAGATAATAAGAGCAAATTTTTTTCCGCGTTCTCTGGGATTTCTACTAAGACAATGTTGTAATATGGTGTAAGAAGACTTTTTTTAATTTTTTTTTCTATTTTAAAACGTCGGTATTTAATTTTTTTTTTATTTGTAATCTTACGTTTAACATTGATTAATTCAAATAAATATCTTGAATCAAATTAAAATAAAAGAATAATGACCTATTCAGTATAGTAAGATTATACCCATTTCATTATCATAAAACTAAGATGCATTCCAAAACATAAACTTATTTAATTTTTCTCATTCAATCATCTGCAGTTACAAGCATAAATTAATAATCAACAATTCCCAACTCAAGGAAATAAATAATAAACAGTATTTTATTATCGAACGAATTTCCATTGACTTCTCTGTTATCTTTATCATAAAAAAATATATATACAGACAACAAAGCTCAAAAGCTATATTTTACTAAAAAAAAAAGAGAAAAATAAATGTAAGAAAAAAAGGAAGAAATAAAAATGAAGATACAATTCTTGTATTTGTAAGAAACTCGAGTAGATATAACATTCGAGTAATCTTTGCATAAATTTTTTAAGACCAAAAAAAAAAAAAAAAGAAAAATAATTCTTCCCAAATATGTATGTATACACTCTCGAATATGCTCAAATTAATGTTTTTTCATTTATGCAGGTATTGTGTATAATACATTATGTCACGGGCTATCGTAAATCCCGAACGACTCTTCCAGCTTCTTTATCTTTTTAAGCGCACAATTTATAGACAGCCGTGTTCCTCCTCTCTTCTCTTATATTCTCTCCCTCTCCTTTTTTTTTCAAGGCGAGAAAAAAAAAGATCGACTCTTACATTCTCAAATATAAGCTCAAAATTAACGAAATCAGCAATAGTTTAAACTCTCGTGATTTGCCCCTATACAAATACATTTATATACTCGACCGCGACCTCGGTATTCAAAACCGAAGGCCAAGCAAGCAAATGTCAATGCCACTATATACACGATATTTGAACTGCTATACATTACTGCAATTTCAACTAAAAAGAGACCATCAAATATTAGTGCTTAGGGTGTAATAAAATAGACGACGATAAGCATTTGAATTTTACCTAGTCAGCGGACAATTGTTTTACCTTACGTTACAACGAGTTTGGTACATATAGGTATGCACGAAAAGAAAGACACGGAAGAAAAGGAGGAGGAGGAGGAGAAGAAGGAGGACGGAGGTGAACGACACCGGGCGAGAGTAAAGTCGTCGTCGTCGTCGTCGTCGCTGGGCGAGACTGTCGAAATGTATAGCGTACGTTACTCACGCAGCAACAGCAGCAGTAAAGTTGAAATATGTCATTCTATACTCGCGCATATATGATATTCGATAGTGGGTTGATAGAGAATGATTTTTATGTGAGGATATTTTTTTTTTTTTTTTTGAGCTAGGAATTTTGGAAGATTCTAATTAATGAAGATTTGGGAGTGTTTTTAATAAAGAAATAAAGAAAAAAAGTATAATTTTTCCAGTGACAAAGCAATTTATCGATGCATCCGAGTTAAGCTCTACAAATATATACTTTTTTTTTTTATTGCGAAACAATATATAGTCTCTGAGTCACAATAATAAATGACGGATAGAATAATATATATGTGTGAACACTCGTAATTAAAACAATTTTTTTTGAGATAACAGCAACAATGATAAACTGGTATAAATACCTGCGCTCTTATGGATAGTAATTGAAGCTTTCAAACATGTCAAACTCAAAGTTATAAGTCATCATAATATTCGATGAAAATATTGTAGAAACCTTATGCTTTTGTTACAATTTTTCAGTATAACATCTCGTAATCGTTACAAATTACAACGAAAATTATGAAAAAAAAAGAAATTCCTCACTTTTTACAAGTATACGATTTTCCATCATTTCTTTTTTTTTTTTTATCAATGTTTGCCCAAAAGTAATACCTTATTTTTTCATTAACGATATTTCTTAGTAAGACCAAACAGATTTATCTGTATTCATCGAAATAATAAGCTTTTATATAGTCTTGGATTTAAACGAATTTATACATGTTGCATCTTTTTCTTTTGAATACAACATATAATATATAAAAACACTTTACCCCTACGATATTACTCGACAGATACAGTTAGTCGATAGCCAAGCCTTTGCATTTGTGTGTTTGTAAAAATGACCGGCTTTTATTATTTTATCGCTGTCAGTTTACTCTTAGCCTCAAGCGTCAATGCAACAAGAAGTATTGGAAGCCGTTTAAATGGCGATGAACTTCTAACTCACGAAACTATACCTCGGGTAATAGCTTATTTTTTTTTTCTCAAATTTTTTTTTTCATTTTTGAACAATATATAGTTTACGTATACAACCGTTAGCTACGTTAAATCCGTTGTGCCAGTTTATTTCAGTGTTATCGAATAGTCGTAAAAAGAGCAATGAAAATAGCTTGAAAATTGTGTTGTTTTTTTATAAGTTGTGTCTTTATTTTTTTTAGGACGATAGTGGAGTGGCTAGATTGAAGAAGCAATTTGATGGTTGTGTAATAACCTACATAGAATTTATCATTCCACCATACTTAAACGAATCGCTATTTTCCCTTGAAATATATGAAGGTGGAATATTTACGAATTTTGTAGATTTAAGTGTCAAGTTCCTCATGTTTAGATCCGCAAGGGTGGATATTAAAATTTATGGTATGAGGCCTAAAAGTGGTGCATCGAATGATATAACGACCAAGAGTGATTGAGACATTTTCAAAATAAATATTTAATTATTAAATTCTATTTTATCATTTTAACATGACAGATGTTGTAAAAATTCATATTTGCTTGTAATAAAATTCATCGAATAAAAATTCTATTCATTTAACAATAGTTTGTAAACTTATTTGCGTTGTAATCACTAATTTTAAAAACTTATTTCAGTTAAAAATTTTTATAGAAATTAATCTATAAACTAAATCGATAATTTTATTACTAATTGAAAAAAAAACGATCGATAATAATCCAATACAGTAGTTAAACTAGATAAAACCATATTTTTCTAAACAATTTATCTATATGCATGCACATAGACTGATCAGCTTGACAGTCAAAGCTTTGAAACGAACATTTAAGTATGTCTCGTTTGTGCTTATATTTTCTCACTAGTTTGGCGATCGTTACTTTTGCAAGTGCAGTCACTTCAGTTGGAGAACGCCTACCTGGAGACAAACTTTTGCTCTCAGAAATTATACATCGGGTAAATTATACATTTTCAAGCTTTTTGAAGTTGAAATAAAAAAAAATATAATAAAAATTTAAAGCATTTACAAATAACGACATGTGTTTACGTCATTAAAAAGTCATCAGTGCATTTGTAATAAAAGAAGACATAAAAATATTTCAGAGTATCACAGGAAAGGCTCGTCTCAAACGTAGTTTTGAAGGTCACATTATCACGCGGATTGAAATACGTGTACCAAGACATTTGCAAACATTTTTTGATCTCAAAATAATACAGGGTGGTGTTTATGCTAATTTTGTTGAAGTTGGTGTTTATTTTCTTAATATTATGAGCATAAGAAAACGAGTTAGAATTTATGGTATGAAAGTTCGACCTGGTATACCTAGGATTTCCAATAAAAGTATGCTTTATAAAAATAATGTTCATAATCAAGTATCAAATATAAAAATATATTAAAAAATAAAATGCATTTTTCTATCTTTTAAAAAATATTACTTATAATTTAATAATTAAAACATTTTTTCGAAACTTTGATTTTTTTTTCAAAACATTTGAAAATATGATTAATGATAGTAATAATATCAAGTTATAGCGATTTATTATTAAACGCTTATTATTGCTTATTATGTTTAATCACAATTACGTTTAAATTGAACTTGCACACAGAATATATAATTTTTATAAGAATCGACTGTAATCTGCATGTACATAATATATAAATTGCAAATAAATTTTTATTCAAGACCAATAAAATTATCAGCAAATTAAAATCTTATTTACATAATACATCATTCTATTAAAAATCTCATACTTCAATATCATTGTATATATCCTGAATCACAAATACAACAGTAAACCAAACCTTATCCTCACTATAAAACTTCACTCCAAGTAACCCAACACCTTTTCTCCAACCAAACACTAAACAACAGAAAAGCCAAATACACCTGATCCTATCAAAACCTTCCACTTCAGTGAAAATTCTCAGGGAAAGCCGCGACATCGAAGACAACTCGCTATATATAAAAGAAAGAAACAATGAAGATAAAGTCTCTCTCTTGCTCATCATTCTTGACGGGCTTTTACACGCGCGAGTGTCTTATCCTTCTTACACTTCCGCAAGTTGCTATAGTGTAATACACATATATAGAAGGTAAAGTAGACTGCAGCTTGTTGGATGAGCTGCGAAGATGCAGGAAGTGAAGAGGTATACATACACGAGCTCTTACGCGACTTCTAAATGATACGTACTTCAGGTAGTGTGCCTTTAAAGAGAGAAAGGATATAGGGGAGAAGTATGGTGTTGGCCGATATAATCTCTCTTGGACTTCAGCTAGGCTGAAATTACCGCACTTCCTTTAAACACGAGAGTATGTGTGTATGTGGTGTGCGATGGTCTATGTTATGTTGTGATTATGTGCGGATGAATAAAGGGAGAAAAGTAAGATTAGAAGGAGAGGGAGAGAGAAACGATTTTGTTAAGCTTGAGTGAATTGTACGTGTTTTATTATTGTGGGATGGATATAGGTAAGGAAAGTGTAGGATGAAGTTGGAAGGAAGTTGTCTGAATGGATTAATTGGGTTTCTGTGTAAGCTACTGGTGTTTTCTTTTATATGTTTTTTTTTTTAACGCTGAATATGATTTTGACCAATACGTGATCAAAATGATTTAATTACAAGTAATAGAACTAAATTATTCTAAAAGCAAAAAAAAAATAATGTCAATAAACTTCAGTCACGTCGTCCAAAATAAACTTTAAAAAACAAGAAAGAAAGTATTCTCAAAAAAAAAAGTGGTCCACTTTTCTAAATATACACGTGTATCCTTCTTTTCTTCAAAAACTCTCGCGTCAACACTCTTGTGTTCTCATTTTAACAAATAACAAAAAAAAAAAGAGAAACACACATTACCCAAACCAATCAAAACAAACTTTCACGCATATGTATCTACACGTGGCAGAAATATCTAGCCCATCGAAAGTGCGAAAGCTCTAGAAGCTAAAAGTCAATCGTTTCCTATATATCCACTTATGATTTCATTCGCCAACTTTAAAAGACTTCCCTTTACCAAGCTATATTATAAGACACTTCAAGTTGGCACAATCCAAGTGCACATGTCCATACATATATACACAGAAACTCAAGGCGCCGGTTTATCAGTCGGGATTTACGGTGCGATAAATCGTGGCACACGACGTAAAGCGCTCGTAAAGAAAGCGCCAGGGGTATATATATACCTATACATATATATGTGTGTGCACTTGGACTCGACAAAAATAAGAAGGCAAAAAAAAAAAGATTAAAAAATAAAAATTAAAAAACAAAGCATCGTCGTCGTTGGTCGAGTATATACTTGGGTTTGCAAAGAGAGAAAGCAACGCCAGCTTTTACGGCCGGTAAATTTTCTCCCCTTGCTGCTGCTATGCTAAAGTGTGTAGTGTGCAATGCAAGAGAGGCTGCACAGGTTGTATACGTATATATATCCGACCTCCTTCGTCACTCGCACCTTCTTATATATGTGTGTAAATATACATATATCTTTGCTGCAAGCGAGAGCGGAAGTTTTTGAGATACTAGGTATAGAAAACTTTCACATTGGGGAATAGCCAAATTGATGACGTATATCTATATACGTGTTCGTTGAATGACTGGGACACGTGGATAAATCAGGGTCTACTTTTTGATAAATTAGTTTGAGATTGTGCAATTGGTATATTGTGAGATGACGATTTGTGGTAATTTAGTTGACCAATACTTTCAATGCACGTCATAATTGCAATTGTATACTTATGGGAACTTGATTAGCTAATGAAAGATCTTGGAATTTCCACGGTTAATGATACGCATTTACAAACTCATAATACTGCCAATATACTGATCAGTGTAGCTATAAGCAACTATTCATACCGGAATCGGAAATGCAACTAAACACGCTGACAACGCGGAATCGTCTAGCAACACGTGGTAAAAGCTTATTGACTTCCTGAGATATCCGACTCTTCTATAGGTCTCTGACTTTCTCTTCGAAAGAAAACACGTACGTTGGTATCAAAATTAAAAGCACTTAACTTTCGCGGTACTAAATTTTATTGGGTTTGAAGGGGGGGGGGGGGGGGGGGACCGAACGTAACATTATATAAGGGGGAGGCCCAGCTTTTAGGTGGCCATATTAAAAATTAGCATAAATGATATACAGAGAGAATCTTAATAAATTTCAAACAAATACGTTATGCATATATAGGTAGGCGACACAGTGATCTAATTTTCGCTCATCAA
>JAPYZE010000311.1:0-46870 GCA_030522805.1 Leptomastidea abnormis
AAAAAAAAAAAAAAAAAAAAAAAAAAAAAAAAAAAAAAAAAAAAAAAAAAAAAAAAAAAAAAAAAAAAAAAAAAAAAAAAAAAAAAAAAAAAAAAGACTAATAAAATAAATAAATTAAGTAAATAAATAAAAACCTATTAAGTAAAGTAATAAGACAACAAAAATTCTGTCACGTAACTAAAGTTTCATTAAGCTTACTTATATACGTACACATTACACATTACAGACTCAGCGATACGTGACGCCGTCTCTAGCGGAGCTTGGCGAACGTGGCTTGACACCACGTACGAACAACAACGTGCTGATGGTAACGCGAGTGCCTGGTGCGGGTGTTGAGCTTATGGTCCTCATACTCCAGCGTCTACAGGGATACAACGCGTTCAAGCATATCAGACTGCCACCCGGTGACGAGGGCATCCTCAGTACTCTTCAACAGGTGAGTTACAGATTCATTTTAATTAATTTATTAGTTATAGTTGGACATTTGATTATCATAAACAGTCGAATATTTAATTTATTTTACTCTATTTACATTTATCAGAGCAGCACGTATATATTGAAAATGTAAAGTACAACTGCGTGTATATCTACAAATGGTATATAATGTTAAAATATCAGTATAAGTAAAGCTCCTTAAATGGAAATGAACAGCATCCGATGCATAATAATAATGAAGGAGGCACAGACATCCGGTGAGTCGGCTTGAGCTCACGCGGGCTTACCTTTTATACAATACAGCTGCTATACACGAAAGTGCAATTAAAGCGGTATATAGGCATGTATAGCATACAAGAGGGACAGTACAGTCCTTATAATACACCACCAACATACATACATACGTATATCGAGGACAGTACTCGCACGTGTATGTACGGATCGAAAAAAGAAAAAGAAAACGAAACGCGTGTCCAGCACAAACACTATATACTATACCTACATATACCCATACCTAAGAAAAGTACAAAGCCAATATAATATAAAGGCTCTTTAAAAGTGTACATGTTATAGGGTATACATATACACCTTGGCGTATAACAGACGAGGTAGAACAAAAAAAGAATAACTTTAGTGGAGAAAAAAAGAGGAGGAGTAGGAGGAGGAGTTGGGGATCGAAACTTTCAGCAGCGAAGCCGTGAGAGCGCATCGCGCACGTTGCGCGTATAATTACGAAACGATTTCACGAACGTTGGAGGTGCTGCTGCGCGTTTTCAGAGATCGTTTTATTTCTTGGCTATATACCTAAGTGTGTAAGCGAGGAGTGTGTATGTAACTTATATGTGTATAAGATTATATATATATATATATATATATATATATATGTATATGTACACGCGTGCTTTCTTACTTATAATGTGCCTCAGCTGCTGCTGCTGCTCGTTAAGAAAGTTCCTTTGTATGTCCCGCCGTTTCTGCTACTCTTGCTGCTGCTGTTAATGGGCTGCGAGAAAGAGAGACTCTGTTGATTTTTCGATCTGCTGCGGGGGCTGGATTAAACGTTGTATGCTAGTTTGTAGTACATAATACAAATATGGAACTTTTTTTGCGTTGCTATACCGATCGACAAAAAAGTTGCGGGGTTGTAATAGATGATCGATCGTTCGATCGATCGGTTGCGGTGGTTTTTTTTTTATTTTAAATTATTTTTTATTTTTGTTCGATTGACAGCGGCTGGTTTGATGTGTATGATGTTTTGGTTACTGATGTGTGTGATGCAAGTTTTTTAGTATTGGGGAGTGGCCGAGAGAGCGTGGGTTCTTTTTGATGTTTATAGATTCTATATCTGAGAGTTACGTGAACAGAAATCAATTATTATTTTTTTTTTTTTATTATACACGTTGGTTTATATTATATATACTTGATTAGATTAAAATTTTGATATGGGCAATTAGGTATAATTTTTACTGGAATGGATGTTTGGGAAATTAATAATTTAAGTTTATGAAAATAATCGTGCGCATATTGATTTAGCTAATTAACAATTTTTACACCTAAATAATAATAATAATAATAGTAGTATAAAAAAGGCAAATTATTATTTTTTACCTTATATAGTAAACCACTTACATAATTTAATTAAAATTTGGCAGCAAGAATTTCAATAAGTTTTTTGATATAATAAAAATAAAAATAAAGTGTAGGTATAATGAGCTCTTACGTCTAGTCGTCGTCGTATGTACAAGGATAGGAGCAGCAACATCACAATGGCTTATTCCCATTTTTAAAAAGCGCGTGAAAAACCGCACAACTTTCTTTGCTGGTGTGAATGACTCAGAATAGACACGTACGTACATATAGTTATTATTTATGCATAATCTTTCTTCCTACTATATACACACGCCCATATACTGTTTATACAGTGCTATAGTATAGACACCGCAACTGCATCCTACGTGTCATTGACGCTTTGAAACGACTTGTTTTATTGTTGCGCACTATGTAAATTAATTTACGAGAAACTTTAGGTAAACAGTAGCCTTTTCTTTCGGTAAGCAAATTATTATTTCATACCTATTTTGTTGTGTTTTTTTTTTAATTCTATAGACGTAAAGACTTCCGTTTATTTCTTTTGAATAAAGAGACTATATATCCAGAAACGAAGAAAGTGCGTGCACTTGCGTAACTTATATTAACATATATATTCGCATTTTAATGAGTTGTAAAAGATTTGGTTGATATTTTGGCCTTGAGATACTTTGTCATGTTATTATATATTTTTCTGAACGATATATATAACTGCGATTTATAAAATTTATAAGAAAAAAAATCTGCGTTAAAGTTTAAACAAAAGATCGATGTAACGACTACATTCAAAGTTATGTCCCAGATAAACTATACAAATCCCGACCTACAACGCATAATAGTATTTTTACTACTGTAGGGTTCACGACGTCTTTGCTATCAGTTAGATTTAATAATTAATGAAATCGTCATTCTTTATTTATGATTCAAAATTGATTTTCTCAATTTGAGTTTGTATTTATATTTAAAGTATAAGAACTTTTCTATCTACATTCTGGGCAGAAGGTCGTCTGTTCAAGGCTGTTTTAACATGTGTATTTATATATAAATAAGATATTTTATATTTTCTAATTCAACGATTAACCGCATGTTGATGCAGACGTGAAAGTATATACACACAGTAGATGTACGTTGAGCGTATAAAATTATACCGGTCCTCTCACATACTTATATATCTATTTTTTTTATATAATTTTTCTCCTTGAATAACACCTTATTTGCCAAGATTGTAAGATACGTTCAAGCTGTATTATAAAAATAAATAATGAAAGGCAAGCGTTAAGATATATCTGACTGCTTAATCGATAGGCTCTTGATGTTTGAGATCGAATGATACATGCATTTAAAAAATAAGTAAAAAGCCTTTTTGCCATACACGCTTTCATTTTTTTCTTTTTCATTCACTAAGAAATTTCAGAGTCATTATGTTAGTCAATAAATATTCATGTTACTTTATTCAAAATTTTAAAGTATCAATTGTCTCTTATAACTATCTGTTATAAATTGTTACTTGAATAATCATGATAAAATAATAACAAACTTCTGGTGAAAATCCGTTCACTATGAAACGATTTCCTGTTCAATTCTTAATTTGAAGTCAAGAACTAGCCAGAAAATCGTTGTATCATGGATAAATATTAATTATAAGTTTTATTTTGCTTATAAAACCGGATTGTCGCGACAATTTCCTAGCTCATTCTTAACATTCCATGATTGTAAATAACGAGAACCAAAATTGAAAAATTAAATCGTCTAATCAAGCCTGCTCTCAAATAATATCAAAGTAGTTCTTTTATCATTAGTATATCCCATGAAAACGGATCAACTCGAATTCTAAGTGGTATATGTTTGTAGAGCCGCGCAAGAGAAGGCCGAAAGGAGGAAAGTCAAAAGAAGAGAGGAATGGTCGAGCTTGGGTATACTTACCGATACATACTTACATATCTTGTGCAACTTGGGCGCATCTGTATATACATGGATACCTACATGTATATACCTATATACACGCTTTGTTCTCCCGCAAGCGCATTCTTCGTTTCGCTTCTCTTTTTCAAGCGAGAGCGGCGGGGCTTCACTTTCTAAGGTCGCGTCTTCCCCTTCCATTACACTCTTTCTCTCTCTCTCTTTTTCTCTCTCGGTAAGATGATTTTTTTGCTCTCACTGTATATAACTTGAGAGATCGATACAACGTGTAAGCAATAAGGTATGCTCGGATCATTTTCTTTCTTTTTTTTTCTGTTTGTAACTGCAGCGAGAGAAAGAAGAGTTGCAATGTTTCCGAATGAATATTGTAATGGGGCATTGTTTGGAGGGAGGAGACGGTACAGTACACGAAAGACTAGCTACTTTGCTGGCTTGTTGCGGTGAATGTTGTTGGTGCGTAAGTTTTATATCGTTGGCTGAATGTAGGCTGAATTTCTTGAATCCCCACAGGGTATAAATATTCTTCAATGAATCTTTGGAATGAATTGTACACGTTTGTATATGTAACATACTTTTTTTATACGTGCAATTTTTTAAATATTTTTTCTTTTTTTCTTTTATGTAATATTGCATATACATACATACGTGAATATGAAATATTTGTTAATAGAAATTTAAAAATGAAAATTGCATAGATATGTTACGTTATTATTGTAAAACAACAAAAATAATATTAAAATGCAATAAAAGATAAAATAATTACTTTTATAATGATGTACTAAATTATAATTATCATACTATCTTACCATTCAAATCCATAAAATATTTGCTTAAAATAATAAATCAACAACACATAGATTATATGAGATCGAGGCACGTCTCTCTACATAGTGCATCTCTAAAATGAAAATACTCTTTTGATTAGTATTTATAGGATAGTATGTACAGCTACGATGTAATGACTATAAATTTTATGAAAATAGTAAACCTTTCGGAATAGAAAAGAAAAATATTCGCAGAGTAAAAAAAGATAAAATAAAGATGAAACCTTAATTATAACTCTATATATAAGACTCGATACCTTTATCTAATCGTATAGAGTAGTAATGTAGGCTTCACATGAATTTTGATCCCCGTAGAAATTTTCGTCGTGACTCCAAGTCAAGGCATAAATAGCAGGTTTTGCATGGTTGCATGATGATAAAGTATATCCAGCCTGATTATGCAGTAGATCTTCGTATGGGCTTATTTTACTAAAGTACATGTCTTGCGAACTGAGAATTAAGATTTTCGATTTCGTAATTCTCGCATTTACGAAAAAAGGCCTGATAATTCTGTTTGTGTATTAATTTCGTTTTTATCAATAAATAATCGATATATTATAATAAAATTATGCTGATATTCATAACAATTTAGTTTTAGATGGTGTAAGTAAAGTCAAGAGCTGGATTTTGTTAAAACAAACTTGTTGTAAGTTTGAAAGTAAATAAATAATAAAAGATTATTATAAAAGGTACATTATCAAATTTGCAAATCAATTTAAATTGTATCTACAATGTGTATAATAATATTTAATTAAAATAATAATAAATAACAAAATAAATTTTCTTTTCATTTTATACTAATGAATATAATTTTATTAACAATAAGTAGTAGGAGAGACCGGGGCTTGATTAAAAAAATCCAAAAAACCCGGAGTATGATTAAAAAGGCCCGGAGTATGATTAAAATTTCTAAATTTTATTGCTATGACAAATTTTGGGAATAAAACTTGATAGTACTTTTAAATTACAATATAAAACGAAAATTTTAAGCTTTGGCTAATGTTTTTAAATGCTTTCCTTCATAAGTTATAGATTATTTTACATCAATATTAAAAATTATTTTTTCACAAATTCATTTAACCGTAACTTTAATTTCGTAGATTCCCACTTAAATTAAAGGCCTTAAGCTCAGATAAAATTTAAGCTCTAGTTGGTTAAAAAAGCTTATTTAGTTCTAAAATTACGCAGGATTAAAGTTACGAGCTATTTTAATACGATTTTACATGTTAATAGCCATTTCCTATAATAAAATTTTGATGTACCCGTTTTATTCGTGATGTGATTGACTTAGAAAAAATAAAACAAAACCTGCATAAACCAAATACTTAATGGAGCGCGCGAAGCGTGCCTATAGATGACTAGTGTTGTAAAATTATTATTTTTGAATTCTATTTTTCTTTTGTTTAATTTCAATTGCCTGTAACTTTGGATCGAAACAAGCTTTTTTAACCAGCCAGGGCTTAAATTAAAGCTTATCTCGAGTACTTTCTTTAAAATATTTTTCTTTATTTTTTTCAACTTTTCATTAATTAACAATTCTCAAGCAAATATTTTTTAATCATGCCCCGGAAATTTTTTTAATCATACCCCGAGTTAATACGTGTTACTTGAAATGAACATATCTCAGAAAGGAATAAATCTAGGAAGGTCGTCGGGGGCGCAAAATAATCGTAATGAGTAGTACTTAAGGTTGGCCTATTGTACAGAACCCGTGTGCACACTGTTAAAATAAGAGGAGCTTTAATATGCAAGAATGCTTCTTAAAAAATTAAGTGCAAAAATCAAAAAATGGTGCTAAAAAGTAGAGTATGTCGCCAAAGTATGTCATAATATGAAAATTAACTTCTTTTAACAAGTACAACAAGACCTTCAAGTTTCGTTTGATTCCATAACTTCTATCAAAAGTAATCTCAAAATTGTAATTATGCCCCGTTTTAATGTAGCCCCGGTCTCCCCTATGTCTTAAATAAGGTTTGAAAAAATAAGAACAATAATCGTAAATATATAATTTTTATTTTATTTTACAATGAAAAATAGTGGAAAATTTTTATTTGTTTATAAAAAGACGTTAAAAGTACACATTCCATTAATTTAGTATGAAAAAATCTATGTTTCCCAGTTTGATTTGCGTTACGTAGTATCGATTATTACCTATTTGTGAAGGTAATATGTAGTAATGAGTTGACTCAAATAATTTTATTCAGAAGCAAGAGGGAGAATAAGCAATTCCGTATTCTCTTGGGGGTTGATATTTGTGAGATGGGGAAAAAAAATTAGTGGGAAATACCCGTTCTGGAATAGCTCGATGTTTTTTTTTTACGTTGCTTAGGTAGGATCGGTTAAACTAAGCCACCAATAAGCCACTATCGTATTGGATTTTTTTTTGCAATTTAATTGTTTTCATTTATAAATTTTTTTTTCATTTGTCATAAAGTATAATATCATACAGTACACGACAATTACAAATAAAGACTTTGTTTCTTTGTCATAATATTATAGGCGTAGTCGATACTTATACAATTTTTAAGACCGAGATTTTACAAAAAATATAAGTATATCTTCTTATAACTTAGACTACAATAATAAAAATAAAATAATAAATAATAAATCCCTGTATAACGCAAAGTACGTAAAATTTAAGTATATTCCTTAAATGAAAAAAACGTGATTTTTTAAAAATAAATGTACATTTAACTATTTTATAAAAACGCTCACACCTGCGACATAGTAACATATATATATTTCCTCATTTTTTTCTCAGTCTCTCTCACTCTTTTCCTCTATTTTTTTTTCAATATTACACCTTTTTTTTTTACTTTTTTAATAATAAATTTCTTGATTTTTATATAATCATAATATAAGTACCTATAGTAGGTATATTTTACAGATACACACTGAAAAAATACAATATTACATTATTTTAATAGATAGATATACCTATATGCCTTATATTATAATAAGTATGAAAGAATTTTTCATTTGGAAAGGCAGTACCTATAGCTTTGCTTTCGCTTTCGATTGACAAGTCAGGTGTGATTTTCGCGGGCACTTTAGTTTACATTTACGTGACTCGAAATAGCGTGGCGCCAAACCCGCATCCACGACATTTAATTATGAGTCATTTCAGGTACATCGTTACGCTTACACATATGATACGTTTATAAAATATAGGCTTATGAACGATATATCAGAGGCATACATAATATAAATCAAAGTTTAAACTGCTTATATTATTTAAATTAACTATGTAATTTATTTGTTTAATGGATTTTTTTGGCTGTAATAGATGTAAATTATTTGGAAGATGAACTTGTTTTATTGTATCTATGAAGCCTGAAAAATGTTTGTGCTTATAGTTATGAAATGTTACTAGAAAGATTTTTTCATTTTTTATTTGATCACATTTTTTTATAATTTAAGGCACCTTTAAAATATAATCGTAATGCCTCAGTAACATCCAACAATTTATATTTTATTAAAAGATTTTAAAAATACTGATTCAAAAATATTATTGTTACGTAACTTTGATGCTAAATTCGCAATATTATTTGATTTGTACAATTAAGATTTAAAAATTTTTTAAGGGTAGAGAGAGTAAGTCGTAACATTTAATAAAATTTTATAAATCTTATAAATACGCATTACTAATAAGGTAATTTTTAATTTTGCACTAACAAACTATTAGTTCGTTAAGTAGAATAAAAAAATTTTTGTTATTTGAGTAATTATTGTAATAATAATCAGTAGTTTTGAATAATTAAAAGATGAAAAACTCTCTATCCATTTTATGAATAACAGTCGCGTTGATTATAAAATTCTCTCACATACTCTATCTTAACAAGTACATTCCAAATATTAGAATATACGGTGATGAAAATAAACAACTGAAACTCACGTAAAATTCGAAGGTGTTGAATATGCATCACAAGCCAGCAGATAGAATATAATAAGCTGACGTGGCTAATGTAGGAGAGGATTTTGTCTGATTTCGGATGATAGAGAAAATATTGATTTATCAAGTAAAACAAGAATCCCTCGAATAATATCCACAATTTCATTCTGATAAAGCTAATATTTGATGGCAATCTGAACCAAATCAGTTGAAGTAGTAGTAAGCAAAACATCAGTCCCATTATTAGCTCCTGAAATTTATTAAAATCAATAAATTTAAATATCTCAGCATTTGTAAATTTGAAAAATTCGTTGAGTACTTACGAAATCGTAGTTCATACATATGGCTAAGATTGAGTTCAGTCCAATACTAGCCAAGAAAGCAACTGACAAGAGCCTGCTTCGTAGTAGATTTTTTATTTGCTCGTGTATTATGATTATGATTATAAATGTTATCGAAGATACGAGGACCAGCTTGTAACTTGCACTGGAGCTGCTTCTTCTGAACTTTTCATACTTATGCTGATAGTTGAGAAAATGATTTAGAACGTAGGGCACAAAAAGTAGCGACAGTGTGAAAAAGGGCAGTTCAAAAATCTTGAATATTTTTATTATTGTTGTTTCGGGACGATTCTCGAAGAATGGCACGGAGTGTACAAATTTTTTCTTGTTCAATATTGCTCTCTTTAGTACTGATATCATCCTGATTATCTGTAAAGTTGAATTAAGAAAAATTAAAATAAATCATAATCATATGATAGTTGTACAATTTTTTAGATATCGACGCTTTGTACGAAGACTAATAGTATGAAAACGGTTTATGAAAAAAAATATGTGTCAAAAAGTGCTATATGAAAAACTAATACTATTCGCAGCTGTTATATAAAGAGTACTGATATACTGACTAACTAGTGCAGAGCCACCTTCTTCAGAAAAAAATGCTATAAAATGCAAATTGCACACACTTTTTTGCCTATGTACTATTATCCTGTCAAAGAACTTACAAGGAGATAGTCCAGGTATTCGGGTCATGAATTTTGATGAAATTTGGTATACTGGGTCGATATATATGTTTAATAATTTCCGTAATGTTTGATAAAATATTGTATTGCATAATCATTATTAAAAATTTCATAATCTATTTGGCAAAAGCCACCACTAAAATTTATTTAAAACATTTAAAGATTAGAATAAGGTGCGTTAAATATTAATTTTCTCATGAATGTAACTTTCTTTGCTTTTATATAATTTTGTAGCAAAAAATTAATATGAAATGTTATGTTTTATTTACAAAAATATGTTAGGTTTTATCACGGGGTAGTTGTATTTGATCGAACAGTTGGAATGAGGAATCACAACACGTTAAGTAGCGACAGATAATTCAATTAGATAAGTTTGTATTTTGAATTATAAGATTAATATAATTTGTAAAATTTATGTTTATCATAAACAATATTATAACTTTAACTTTTTTTATATGATAGATAATGCAAATGATTTCAGGTTTTGCTAAATTTTATGTAATTTTTACAAAATTAATTAAAATATACGATGATTCCATAAGGACTACTACTCTATCCCGTTAATTCCAGTAATTATCAATAAATTTAAATATTTAAAATTTTAGAATCATTGATATTTAATCGATAAATATCTTATCAATAATTATTCATTTAATTTTTTGTATTATCATAAAATTTAATTTATCCTAATACTGAAAGCACCTAAACAGTTATGAAATAGTACAATTGAAAACAAATTGAAAAAATACGCAGTTAACCGCCTTCTTGTAGCAAAAACGCTTCGCACGTGAGCTTCTACTCTCTCGCCACCTAACCAAGCCCTTTGAATATTTGATTATTTACAAAAGATTTTTTTGTGTGATAAAGCTATAATTAATTTTTAATTAATATTTGTAATACAAAAATTGTTTCTACAAAAAACAATAATTTGTAACACGTAAAAGTATACAGATGTATTAGGTGTGAAAATAAATAATAATTTCGAAAGAAATTCTATAGATTTAAGAAGGGTGGAAAAAAACATGAGAGATAAAAAATAATCGTAACGCAATTAATTCAGCAACTTACCATTAAAATCTGCAATTTGGTACTCAAAGATTTAAACAAATTTGTAAAAAAAAAAGTCCGAGTTCACACGTATGCACAGTTAAAGAGTAAAAAAAAATTATTTTTTTCTGTATACTGTCAGAAACTCCCTATATGTATAGTCGCTAGCCAGCTAAGACTGAACAGTATGTTGTATAATGGAAAGAGGAAGAGAAGCAGGATCACGGCGGCAGGCGCACATGCAGAGTGCGTGTGTTACGTTACGCGTGCAAGCTGCGCATGTGTAGCTATATGTATTGTATCGATTTTTTTTCCTTTTCCGAATTTTCCAAGGGGTTTTGGTGTCCTTTGCTGCCCGAAGATGTCGTACTTGTTTTGTCTATAATACTCAGATCTGAAATCAGATACGACACGTTTTCTCCCCCTTTCTTGAAGGCATCATCTAGAGTTGCTTAATTATTAATAGGCCTTGTTTTTCCCCATACATTATTTTTTCTGGCTATCGATCTTCTTCCTATGAATTCGTAAATATTTTTCTTCTTAAGTAAAATTTTTGAAGCAAAGCTTATGTTGTGTTTGTAAGATACAGTGAACTATATAACATTATGTAGACCGAAGTTTGACTTCGCATCCGATCGTTTCTCGAGCAGCAAAACCCCTGAGAAACTTTTTTTTATGTTTTTGGACCCACTGCTGTGTGATAATTGTATACTTTAGTGGAATTGGGTGATAGTATATTATAGTCATTTGGTCAATTAAAACATCGATTGAGTAATAACAATAAAAAAAATGTAACGTTCATCACTTACTTCTAAAATGTATGAGGGTTTTGAAAGATTAATTTTATTAGAACTTATTGTTTTGTAAGAAGTAGGTAAAATTTTAAAAACATTGAGTAGATTTTTTTATTAATTCATATTGAATTTATAATGTACATTATGAAATTAAATTGTAATTTATTTTAACTATGTAACACATAATTTTTTTTTATTTAAATTAATTATTTTTATGAAAAAAAAAAAAAATCAGAAGAGTAATTATTTTTGATCTTTGTCAGTTTCACTTTCTAAGAATTATGGATAAGCTCCATCAGATTTATGTTTGTTGACAATTAACATCAATTTAACTAATTTATTGTCTTAAAAAGTTTTTCTTGATAAATGCAAAACATGATTTTCAAGCTTTTTATGCTGACTTTAAAAAAATATTATTTACTACATTGTGCAAGCTTATTTTGGGTGCCAAAATATATTACATTCAAATAAGAACAAATTTTTTATCATTAGTGCCATTATTTTTATAAGCGCATATAATTATTGAAAATCGCAACATCATTTCTCTAAAGTTGTCACATAAATTTTAAATAAACATTAAAATATATTTGCATTATTAGAGAAGCTTTATTTTAGCGGATTGTAAATAAAGATGGATATACATAAACTTAAAAGATTATGAATTAACAAAATCCACCTATTAATAAGTTATTTGTGAACTCTAAAAATATATTTGTTTCCGAATTTTCAAAAAATTAATAAAAGAAATTTTAATGCTTTTGCGTATGTGTGTTGTAGGAGCTGCTGGTTGAGGAAGTGACGAGTATCATAAGACAGGAGGCAATTCCGTTATCGTTTGACGGCGACGTTAGATTTTTAAATTTCTCAGCGTTTGGACGACAGGCACCTACTTATATATCATTGATCAGAGACCCGCTGGATCCGAAGATTTTGGATAGGTGAGTTGTTTTGTCTTAGCATTAGCAATTTTGATTGGATAAATAGATGAATTTAAAGACATTTTATAATTTTCCTTTGCATTATTGACATTTATTTAAATCTAATATTAAATTCTTCAAAAATTATAAATTCAAAATATCTACCTTTGTTGCGACTGCTATTTACGATTCGATAATTAAATAGCCATTTTTGTAATTATAATTTTTGAAATTTACAACGACAACTTTTCTTCAACTGTATAGTTTATTTTTATTTAATGAGAAGAAATTAAAATTAAACTTTGCTTTCATATACTTTTTAAAAGTCTTTTCCAAGTCGAGATAATTGATAAAAATCTATTCTTTGAAAACCCTTACCAACCACATTAATGAATTCCACAAAAACGTCGACATAAATCACTACAACACCATTTGCCCACATGTGTCCTATTTCACATAATAATCTAAGAAAGACAGAAATTTTTATTTTTATTACTTCGATTGTCGAGCAGTCGCGATAAATAAACCGCGTGGCTCTCGACAAATCCATCTTTTCCTCTCCTCATAAAATATTAATAAACCTGCCATATGGGTAAAGGAAACATATAGCTCTATACGTTTCTATAGATGTCAACCGATGATCAGCAGACACATAGTATAAGAAAAAGTCAATTTATCGACGTTTTATCCACGCAGGTTCAAGAAGACCGGCTCTGCGACTGCTTACAGAGGCTCGATATCTCACTTCTGCGGACACGATACTCGATGCTCGTAAGTATTTATATATAAATTTACTACTAAGCATCTATTAATAAAAAGAAAAAGGATTAAATTTTGTGTTATGTCAGAGCGGGATTCCACTTCCTATATTTCTAAATTCCATGCTCGGGGGCCTTGTCAATGTCGTGGCTCGTGAAAAAATTTTAAGGTCAAGATTGCCGGATAAGATTATATATATATTTTGGATGATAATTTTACAAGCATTGATTTGTAATTTGACCGTGAGACTTTGTAAAAATATTTTTCTTTTCATATGGGTGTATTTTCTTATGTTTTAAATAAAATTGCAAAAACCAAGGACATACCTATATTTATTTAATTTTTTATTGTAATTCGTTATTGGCATGTAAATTTTTGGATAAAACTTTTTTAAACTAAATTGAATAATTGCGAATATACTACTCAATTCTGATAAAAAAAAATACGCGAAATGCTTATTAAGAAATCCGATTTTTTATGAAAAATATTAATAACATTAAAAATAAAAATAAAAAGACAAGTATAAGCATTGTCGGTGTCTTTGTAAATCGTTAAAAAAAAAAAATTGTCATCGTATTTAGTAGCTTTAAAATAGTTTATAAAAAAACAGATTCAATCACTGATCCATTACTGATCAATCATCATATATTTATTATAAATATCATATTAAATCATGTCAATGTATCCTACTTCCTTACCAAAAACACAAGTTTAACTTTTACCGCGACACTTTCCATAGACACCAGAACTTTTCGCAAATACCTGCTCATTTTCAACTCTTTTTTTGTAACCAATAATCCAAGATAAATAAGCCTCAATAGAAACTGTAATTACGCAACTTGACGGCAGCGTCAACGTACTCTATACGCCTATGTATCCCCTAACGAATCTCAGCAAGTACTAATAAATATAAGTACGTGAAAATTCCAGAGCTCTCCACGCGTACACACACTTTCGCATATAAACTCTTGTGTGTATACGTGCAGTCGCCAAGCGATAATTGCGTCACGCGATCGGTAAGCCACGGGAAATTAAGATCAACACACGCACATACACTCCCTACATTCGAATCGACGTTGCGAGAGATATACCTATCACAAATATATGTATCGCTTATTCGAATTGCCCAAGCTCATTTTTCATCGCGATGACCTTTTGTCATGCTGTTGGTTTTTATTTTTTTGTTTTGTTTTACAGGGAGAGGAACAACGAGTGGGCGTTAGAGCAGGCCAAGGCTAACGTGCTGCGCTGGTACGCAGTCGTCGGAGTGCTGGACCGGATGACCGAGACGATTCACAGGCTTGAGACTGCCTTTCCTTACTTCTTCGAAGGCTCGTCGCTCGTCTATGAAAAACTTCGTGAGTTGCAATTTATATTTATTCATTGTTTTTCTTTTTTTTGCGAGCTTGTAACTGTAGTTTAAATGTATCTAGTTGGATTCGTTGATCGGTATCAGTGATCGGTATAGGATGACGAGAATCAGCAGCTTGTGCGACCGGTTACTCTATAGCTTGGCTTATAAACTCGCTTACTTATTTAACGCGTGTTACGTTATTTTTCTTTTAAGCAAATTAAGAGAGTGAAAATCATGGAAACTTAAATGAAATGATTATTATGTAAAATACTTGAATCGAATCGCAATAATATTTTATTAAATATTTTCTCAAATATTTTTTAACTTTTTTTAAAAGTTTTTAATTGAGAATGTATAAGCTTATTTGAAGACTTATCAATTTTAGCTGAATTTAAAAACTAAACTAAATATCCAAGTTTTTTGATACAAAATTAATATCAACGGATTTATAGATTTTTAATGAATCAATGTGATTAGAATTAATAATTAAATTTAAAAAAGGTTTTATAATGTTATAATTTCAATTAGTGGACCTAATGGTAGGATAAATATTTACAGGAACTGTGAAAAAAAAAAGAAAAACAATTAAAAAAGTTCAATAAACGTAATGATAGCTCCTATTTTCAACCATCATCTCTTGCATTTATAGTATCCGAATTTTTTCAGTTTATTATTAGGTAATGCGTAGGTATTAGTATTAGCTAAAAAAATTGTTTACAGCATGCTTACAGTGACTATCATGTAACTGATGTCAGTGATGTCAGTCTCACTTTCTTTTTTAGGAATTGTTCTAATAAACAGTGTATGCACGTACAATGAAATTGAGATACTTTAGAGTAAGAAAATTAAATAAAAATGTTTATTTTTTTAGAATAGTTTTGACACTTTTGACTGTATTTATGTACTCATGTGCACAATTGCATTTTATCAATGTTGTACTGAGTAAAATTATTTTTTAGTTTAATTAACAAATTAAAGAAATAGTTTAATTATAATATTCATATTTAATTAATCTGAACTTAAATGTTATATTTTGTAAAAAAAATTTCTTTTTTCAGGACCAAAGAAAAAGGATGTTGAGAATACAACTTTGAAACCAGGGATGAAAAAGCGCTTAAAAAGTATCTTTAGAACTGAAATTGAATTTTATGAATGGGCCAAGTCTCGACTTCTCAACTATACAACAGAAAATGGTTGAGTGATTTAGTCAACAAAATATGAAAATTATAGGGTTTTATGCTGTGAATTTAATAAATGAAACAACATTGAAGATAATTCACAAAACTTTCGGCCAGTTGCAGTAAGTGAATTCAAGTGTTTTCAGGAATCTGCATTACCAGTTGTTGTATAACTGAAAACGAAAAAAACTTCCTGCATAAGCGAACAAGTGTCGACATCTTTTGACGACCAATACTGCCTTTTGAATCACATCGTAGTTCGATAAACTTCTTAGTCGGTGTATTATTTTTGTAATCTTTAAAAACATTTTTTATATTTATATATTTTTAATAAATAAATGAATAAAACAAATTTTAACTTTTTAACGTCGATTTCTATTAAACAAATTGTAAAATAAATACATAGTAAAGAAATGCAATAAGTAGTCAAAGTTTTACGTAATTAAATTACGTTTGATCATAAAAACTCGGAGTTCTAACTTTTGAAAAAAAAGGGGGGAAAACGTAACCATCGACGTTTGAGTTATTATCCACCATTAAACACTTTTGTAAGAAACAATAAATCAAAATTACAAAATCAAGCTGGCACACGGACACGTCCATCCACGTTTGACTATATAGAAAAAACATTTCGCGCGTAGAAAACTGTATAGGGTGCTGCTGCTGCGGCCGTTTGTAAACGTATGTGAATCTGAAGCTCACGATGTTCGACTTGCGTTCCTTTCGAAGAGCTATGGCTTGCAGACGTACGATTGATGCAACAAAAAAGACGTTATCACTTTTTCTTGGCGTCTTTTAAACCGGCACCTGCGTTGAATTTGAAGAAGATTATGTCGCCGTCCTCTACCACGTAATTTCGTCCTTGTTGCCTGTACTTGCCGGCGGCCTAAAAATTGCGATAGTTTTTTTTATTAGATTTTAGATAAAATATTATAATCAAAATTCGTGTGTTGAAAATGCAAAAGTTTACTTTTACTGCAGATTCGGTTCCTTCGTTTTTGAAGTCATCGAACTTCATTACTTCAGCCATGATAAAACCTTTTTCAAAGTCTGTGTGAATTCTTCCAGCTGCTTGAGGCGCTTTTGTTCCTTTCTAAATACAAAGATTTTTATAAAATTATTTAAATTAGTGTTAATTTAAAAAAAGAGTACAATAATCTATACTACAAATTTACGGAAATTTCAGTCCGACTTATTTATTGTAAAATAAATTAAATTTTCAATTGTTAAAATCGACTATAAGATGCATGATTCTTCAAATATTGTAATTACTATTGTCAATTAATTATTTTACTAACGAAGTAATGTAAAATAAATGATGTGCAACCTGGCAAAAATAATTACTTCAATGTTTCTCAAATTAGTATACGGTACATGTAAAGTAGATATGAAAAGAAAATAAAATCGTAGGTAGTTGCACGTTTTACAATTAACGAAAATTATTTTATTTTTTATATTAGTTGTTTTGAAATTACTAAATGATGAGAAACAAGACGAACTTTTTAAAATTATAATTTAAAATTTACATTAATTTAATAATTGTATAAATTTGTCAAAATTTCAACAAAATAGGCGTAACTAGTGAAACGTGAAATTCAAGAACATTACGAAAGAAAAATAATAAATAAAAATATAAAAATATAAAATAAAAGAAAAAAAAAGAAAGCAAAAAAAAGGCAAAATCACCTGAATCGTCCACGCCTTGACCTCATCATGGCCAGCGGTAAAGAAGTACTGGAGCTGTAGAGCCTTGTAGCCCTGAACGATGATTTTATCGAGGGCGCTAGAAAACAGAAAAGAGACGATCATCATCAAATCCTCACGCTAAAGTTCAGGGCACATTGGAAATTGCAGCCTCCGTTCTCCCCCCCCCCCGCCCGCTCCCCTTCTCTAATGCGACTCTACAGCACACCGATGTCTCTTCTGCCTTCGCGAACTAATGACCGGTCTCTTCTCGGCGGTCCTCGACCAACGATTTTCGAATCGTCCCAACGTGGAAACGAAGAATTCCATTCGCGTTTTACGACTGAGCTTCGCGGTGTCTTCGTTTCTCTTCGTCTTTCTTCTCTTTCTTCTCGTTTCAGAGATCGAGCCCGGAATAGAGACTCCCTCAATTCAAGCTGACTTGCTTTAATTGAGATTCGAGTGAGGGAAAATTTTGTCGAGCAGCGTTTCGAGAAAAATAAAAGATTTCGTTTCTTCAAACTTACTTTTTTTTTGGTTTAATTTGAAAATTAATTTGATTTGTTACAACAGCGTATTTTTTTTCATTATTTTTATATAATTGCAGTCAAAATTACGTTATCGTTTTAACAAATGTTCAAATTAGTAAAATCTTTATGCGCAATTAAAACTTCATTCAACATCTCTGTAAGAGTAAAAGACAATTTAAGAATAGATAATTTTATACTCGCTAAAAAAAAAATGATAAAATTAACTATCGAAATGTTTAAAAAAGCAATTGATATAAAATTTCTCCACCATACACTTATAATATCTATGATTCTAACAAAGCTTGAAAGCAAATAAAAGTGGAAAGAGAGTGTAATTCGGTCGAGGGATCGAAGAGCCAGAAGCAGCTACATACATATAAGTAGTGAGAGAGAAAGAGAAAGAGAGAGAGAGAGAGAGAGAGAGAGTGCCAGATCCCATAAAGCCCAAGCTGAGCCTCTCCCTCTCTGTAATGACAGGGTTAAGCAGTGCTCAGGCGCGAGTCATCGGCCAGGCTGCTGCAGTCCTGGGAGCTCCAACAGCAGCTCACCTCAGCTCCGAGGCTTCAGGGAATACACATAAACCGAACGAACGAACGAACGAACGACTTAATGCCGCAATTTTATCATTCGACGAGAGGGACGGCGGCAGTGGCGGGCCAGCAGCTCTTCTCGACTCGACCACCGGTTCAATTCTCCCCTTCGTATACATTCGATCCTTTCGTTTGCGGTCTGCCGAAATGAAATCACGACTCGTGTCCTCCCCCCTCCTCCCACCCTCCCTTCCTTCTTTTACCTTATTATCGGAGTCTTTCTCTGAGTCGCGCGCGCTATACTAGCTTTATGTGCTTGCCATCGACGATTTTATTGTCTCCCTCTCTCTCTCTCACTCTCTCTTTTTTTCGCTTTAGAATTTGCCGATTCCAACAACCCCTCGATATATAAGATCCCTCGCGTATCGCTTTCTTGAATTCGACTTTTTTTTTCTTTCCTTCGTTTGTGTTCGGTTGGTTGATTTTGCTGAGGTAATTTTGATCCCTTGCAATATACACGCGTTCCCAATATTAAACAGTTTTTAAGAATCGCGAAACTAAGCCTTTTTTGTACTATGGTTTTGATACATTGAAAGTTTCATTTATTTATTTATTTTTTGTGAATGTTAGATTTACAAAATCAATTATTTATGTAAAGTTTGGAAAAATAAAAAGTATCAGAGAATTTTGAAAATTTTTACACTCGCCGTAAGAGATAGTAAAAAAAACTCAGAAAACAATAGAGTCTTTCTACCCTAAAATTATAATCGTATTCAAGAGCGCGACTATATACTTTGATTTTAGCGCTTTCCGAAAAAACAGTAAAATTTCCTGTTAATTCCTGGCTCATAATATATATCTATACACATACGCAGACGTAGAGAGAAACATATAAGCGCATGCAAATGAGCCTCCCCCTTACATGTCCTTACACACACTTTCAACTTGCCAAAAATTTACGGGTGAGCCTTAAAAACGCGTATATGCAAGTGCTCGAGGCGAAAAGAAAAATCGGACTCGCGCATATAACCCGCTTCGTTTTGCGCAAGAAACATAGCTTGGAAAAAAAAGAGAGCGCAGGAGTTAGGTGTATATGGAGAGATGGAAACCGAATTTCTAATCCCGAGATTATATGGCGGTGAGAGTTGGTGGGTGGTGGCGCTCGTTCTTTCTCTCTCCTCACATCGTAATCTCCGAAGAATTTGAATGGTTATAGATGTTCCTCTTTGCTTCGACCAAAAAGGCACTATAATGCATACATCCCCCTTTTACACTGCTCTTTATCCGCATTCCCGTTTATATGTATACGTGCGCTGGGCAGCAGCAGCGCCAGCACAAGTCTAGACACATATAACCGGCCATTATGTTACCTCATCCCTACTGCATGGTCATCGGGGGTACCTCTTTCTAAAACTATGCAGTTTTAGGAGAGGGGAGGGGGGAGTAGAAGCACGTTAAGGTACTGGTGGTGGTGGTGGACCGATGGTCGTGGGAACCGATTTTTTGTCGAATTCGACGCAACGACGAAATCCGCGCGAGAAAGAAAGTTTTGCCAAATTATTGGTGGAATTTCTTTTTTTTTTTGTAATTCTTTTTATTTACCTCGGCACCTTGCATTCCTCGATGTATTTGGCACGCTCGGCATCCTCCATGTCGATCAATTTGTACTCGAAGATACCGCTAAATGGGATGAGTATTGCACCTGGATCGTTCTTATCCACCCATTCTTTGATCTTGATCAACCTATAAAGTCACACAATTTATTATAATTTTGCTTGCTTTAAAACATTTACAATATATTTTTATTTGCTAAATTATAGTATTTTATTTAATATTTCAAATCTAAGACAGTTAATTCTATTTTAGATAATTTCAACCCACGACATCTTTTTTTATCAGACACTCAATTTCTCAGCATTAACTTTATCAAGTTTAAAATTCACCGAACGCTCTTATCCAATATATTCCCAGCTATTCTCATCCATTGTTTGCATTTAACTACATAGGTGTTATATCATTCATGAAAATCTCATCAAAGCTCATGCAACAACGAGGTTGAGCTATAGCTTGCAAATATAGCAGCTTGTTTATTTAGCGTCGCGAGATGAAAATCGACCGACGGACCCGTTTTACCGGCTTTACAATCTCATGCTACACATCGCTTGAGTTATATTTATGTGTGAGTGTGCCAATTTGTTGTAGCAATCGACAGACTGAATGAACAAACGATATTCGCACTGTACAAGGTACTCAAGAATAGCAGCCTTTTCTGTGTGTTTGTATTGCGATTTTTTATTGTAAAAAAGAAAAAAATATAAAGATTGAAAAAAAATTTATAGGTTGGTACAATAAACTGTGCGCGGATAAACCCACTTACCATTTATTTTTCTTGCGAATGTAGTCTTTTTCGGAGAGGTTTACGAGGTAGATGACCGGCTTTGATGTGAGAAATAGATACTTATTCAACACTTCGATCTGAAAAATTCAATTTTGTTAATATACGGTATGTTTGTTTAAAAAAAATATTTTTGCTTTTATTAAAAATTGCTCATTCTTGTAAACTATTAAAAAGAGTATAAAAAATGAAAAAATAAAGATGTACGAAGCTTTTGGCAAAGAATAATCAAGTGGACCGATTACCCCGCGTATACCAACAAAATTTCGGCTGTTCTTGACTTTACTGGAAACCGTAAAACTACGTTATATTAAAGGTCGTTCTAAGAACAGAATGCAATTGAATTTTCTTCTTGCTTTGGTACTCAACTGCAGCCGAGAGAAATACGGATACTCAGATCTGAGTAGCGAATTAAAAAAAGCGCTTGGCAAATGCTGAGATCTCCCCCCCTTTTTTTTTATCCGATCGTGAAAAACACTGAAGAAGTTTAATTCTGTTATAAAAAATATATTTATAAGTTTTCTTCGAACTTGCACAGGTTTAGCCGAGAAACGTTTTTTGGAAGTTCGTGAATTGATCGGTTGGAATTTAAAAGATTGTTTTTTAATGTTTTAATTTAAACAATATATTTATCTTTTTTGTTGTTGTATTTGTTAAACAAATTTTTAACATTTTTAAAATTTATTTATTGCAACTTGAAATTCAAAGTAAAAATAAGAGATGAAATAATTTACAAATATACCAGTTCGTATTGAGTTCTGGTAGAAATCTCACGATTTTGTGTGAATTTCACTCTGTTTCGCATTTTGAAAATGTAGGAGATTCTTTTAAATGAATGCATAATGGCAAATATAATTTTAACGACATTCAATAAATACAAAAATATGCCCGGTGTTGGACTTGAACCTACGACCTTTCACACTCTAGATGGCTGTGCAAACAATTGCAAAATCGCAAGATTTTTATATTGATTTAAATTTTTAGTTATATTTTGTGATTTCAGTAATTTTAAATCGCTAAATCTTTCAAACGATTTCAGCGACTTCAAACGATTTTTAATGGCGTGAAATCGACAAAAAAATTTGCCAGAATAACGATTTTAATTGATTTTATTCATTCTATTAAATTTCACAGATTATTTAAAAAAAAAATTGATTTCACAAGTGAAAACCCCTTTGGATATAACAATATATATATTTCTAAATTACCAATGTTACGAGATTGAATGTTTACTTATTATGTAAATATATAATAATTTGATAAAATTAAAGTAACTTACATCGTTTGCACTCCAATCCGCAAACCTAATGTGATTTTTGTCGTCCACTACAACTTGTTTAACTTTAAGAAGTGTATCCTGTAAACAAAATTAGTTGATAAATAAAAAAAAATAACAATAAATTATCACATTAGTATAAGCAATTATTTCATTAAACACTCTCATTCTCGTCAATCAACAAAAAAATTTCAATTTCAATCTCAAAACACACTCTCTTCGTTCGCCTACCCGAAATTCTTCAAACAATCGTAAACTGTCTACGGCAGAAAAAGAATCGTCGCGTCCAATTACCCAACTCGCATTACCGTAAAATAAGTAGACTTTAAAAAGAGAAATAAGTATTTAAAAAAAAAGTTAGAAAGAAATTGCAAAGAGAAGCAGCAAGCAAGGTTGTTGCAAAGGCCAAGGTATCGGTGGTATACATAGATTACTAATAGCAAGTGCGAGGGTCACGAGATGCGTTCCGCGAAAAAGTGCGCACGCCATTCAACACAATGTTACTAGCTGGTGCTGCTGTGTATAGGACCGGGCTTACAAAAATTGAACAGACTGATCGTTGCTATACCGTTTTGGCTTTAGCTTTATATAAATGTATAGGTATAATCGCTGGCTGAGCTTGATTTGTTTTGCAAGTTCCGGGAGCTTGTGCTTCCAAGGGTTATTATTTAGAGCTGTCTAACAAGAGGGTATAAGCGCGATTGTCGAGTGTGTACGTGTAAGAAGGTTTTGAAAGCTTATTTCATATTGCATAAATCAACGAAACTGAGAGTAGTTGACTAATTTGAACATTAATTTTAAATCCTTATTCTTACTATACTAATATTGATATTAGATAAAAAAAATATAAATCTTCATTAAAAATTTTGATAAAAATTTAAAATTAGATTTTAAGGTAGAAGTTATACCTCTATATTTATAGTGGTATTTCGTGTGATAGATATAATTGCAAATATGATTTAAAAGCGACCTGATGAACACTACGGCAAACGTTTCTTCAAAGCCTCTTCCTCCTCTCCCTGAACGCACGTATTTATAGTCAAATCAGTTGGGATAAAGTATTGGAAGGAGGAGGAGGAGGAGGAGGAGGAAGGTAAGGAGAGTAATTTTCAAAGAGAGACTTTCCCATAGCGATTCCCCGAAAGTGAGTCAAGAAGGCGGTCAGAAGTAGCAGGAGCAGTAGGAGCAGATAGTCGCGCGGTGTATAGTAGTATAATTCACCCTCCGCGGGGCGGAGGCGGATTTTGCGATTACGGCTTCTCTTTCCAGGCATGGATGAAACAGAGAAGGAGAGATAGAGATGGGTAGGTAGTTAGGTAAAGACTGCGGGGAGGGATGTAGAATCAAGAAATGTAAGCGGAGGTGGGGGAGGGGGGAAGGATAAGTCGGAAAGGTAGAAATAAAGAAAGCGAGCAAGCGATCAATGAGAATTAGCGCTTCGCGGAACGAATTTCGATCGGCGGCGGCAGCAGTTCTCCATGTGCACTCTCGTTCCCGCGCTCTTTCATCCCCGATTAAGCCGGACTTCTTATTTCTCTCTCCGCGAAAGGCCTTTCTCAATTTGCGAAAAAGCCCGGACGCTCTTCTCTCTTCTCTTTCTCTCTCATTCGAACGCTGTTCGTTTAATTCGATGGCGAATCTCGTGAGAAGAGTAATGAAGTGTAGGCGCCGAGACCAACATACACGTGTGTGTATGTTTGCAGCAGCTTTTATTTTTATTTCGAAGAAGCAAATCGGCAAAATTGAGCATAGCGTCCACGCGAGAAATAAAAAGTATTTGGCTTTGTATTTAAAGGATTCAGGAGAGAATTTTATCGAAGGCAACGTATGAGTGGTCAACTTATAGACTTGCGAATACTTGTGTAAGATATAGAGAGGGGGAAGGTGTATTATTGGGGCGTGTAAGAATTCTATAAAGAATACCTATGATGCGTAACCATTAATTTGCGTTTCTATTCTGCTTCAGTTTTAACTGTGATTGTATGTGGTTGACTTATGTTATGGGGATGCAATATTACCACAATGTATTATAGGACTTTCTTGCTGTTTGTCAAAAAAAAAAAAAAAAAAATAGGTTGGTATTTAATAGGAAATTATTTTGATGCTAGGACGAAAAAATGTATGATATGCTCTTATATCTAGAATCAGGACTTTTTGATATTTTGGAAACTATCAAGAAAAAGTTTAATCAATATAATTTTAGTAAATTTTTCGTTTTAAATCTTTGTAATTGTTTTTATGTTTTTTAATGCTTTATTAACACTCAATTTTTTGCGATTACTCGTGTTATAACGTTATTTCGTTATATGTATTATTCCGTCGGTAAATTTGTTTCACTGTATTTTAAGTAAAGGCAATTTTAAAAAAATAAGCACTGAATCATTAAAATAATATTTCAAATAAATACGAGATAATTTAAATAGATTTATATAAATATACATACACACAAGTAAGTGCAACATTATATACCCGTATTATTTATAAAATTATTTTGAATAAATATCAAAAAATGAAAATTTTAATTCGTTAAAAACTGCACCTGTCCTTATTTATCAACGGCAATAACAACGCAAGCAGGCACCAGCCTTAAAAACCTGAAATTTTCAAAGAAACTCCCTGTACACAAGAGCAAATCCACCTCATCTATATAGCTAAATAGAATCGCATTAAATCTGAAAAAGGCGCAAAACCGAGCAAAAGGCCAAGGCCCGCGAGGCCTGCACAAAATGCATACACTGTAATGTCATATACAAAAGCTGCTATCCGGATCCGATCCAAAAAAGGAGGTGCACACACTTTTTTACACTCCGCACATTGTTATTATTGTTATTACAATACATAAACGATAGCGATAAATCGAGGTGTATGCCCAGCATCTCGGGTGGGTCGCCTCTTTTCTCGATGTGCAGTCAAGAAAGAGAAAGAGAGACCGGCGTAACGAGAGAGGCCCGTCCCACCGCAGAAATTGAATGTAATCGCGCTTGATGCTGTGGAAGGAGGAGGTACTAGGTTGGTAAACTAAAGTAAGGTATACCTACATAAAAGCGATATACGTCTCTCATCGGTATAATTACGCGCGTGGGCGAGCGGCGCCGTTAGGCGCCTACGGGTTTACGTATCTCTCTCTCTTCACATTTTACCCTCCATATCTCCGTAAGTATTCTGCCTATCGAGGTAAGTACATGCCGTAATGCGCGCTGCTAAAGTGCGCCGCGGCGTCGCCACCGAGCTCTTTTCGCCGACGGGAGGGAGTTTACTTATAAAGAAAGAGATGCGTGCTTGGATACTACAGCGCTATCGGTCTAGCCTTGCTTGACGCTTTTTACTCCAACTATTGGTCTCTATGCTGCTGCTGCTGCTGTTGATGCTGTTGTTACTGCTGCCGCCACCGCGCCTTTTTTCCGCGCGAGGCCCCCGTGGCTTTAATTATATACGTCGCGCGTACTCGGACGACTCGGAGAAAAATCGCTGGGCTACAGGCGCCCTTCATGCTATAGCTCTCTTTCTCTCTCTCCTTCTTTTTTCTTTCTTTCTTTCTCTATCTATTATATCTTTCTCTCTTGCTCTTTGTGCGCGCGAGCGGTTGAATTTTAAGTGCCGCTTATCGCGGTATGCGCTGCTACCTTTTTTCTTACTTTTCATTTTTTTTCCCTTTTTTTTCTTTTTTTTTTAAGAACAACGGCTTCCGCGCGCGCTAAAGCACTGGCCATTCTTGTATACCTATACTTCGCTTTTCTGCACTGTGAATGAATTTTTAATTGTAGTCTTGGCGTTGAAAAAGAGTAAGAGATAGGATAAGAGAGATAGGATGGGTGGTTGTACTTACGTATTCGGGCTTCAACTTTTTGTCGTTGCCTCGGACTACCAATTTTTCCAACTTCTCCAAGTGTTTGTTAAGGTATTCGATGTCCTTCAGCCGCAGCTCTTCGCTTATGATTTCCAGATCCCTCACTGGATTTACGTCTCCTTCGATGTGCGTTACGTCGTCGTCCTCGAAAGCTCCTGTGTGATCAGACGTTGTTATTTTTTATAAAAATATAAGTTGAATTAAATTTTTTTATTAATAATTATTTAATAATTTTTAATACGTTTCAATATAAAATGAAAAATTTGATAAAAATTGTGTAATTTATCAATTGATTACATTAATAAAGTTTTCAAATTAGAAAAAGCTATGGGGACATATCGATCGTTGAGCTTGCAATTGAAAATCTCTATCTCAAATTGCACACATATTGACAGCCTTAAAATACAAGTTAAATTAAATTAACAACAATTATTTTTCTTTTAATACCGATTTTTGCAATATTAAATGACGATTCGATAAAATTTAACTTTTTTTATTAAAATCGTCATATCTTTAAACGCACATTGTAATTCAGCTCATTTCATTTACAGACAATACTTCCATTCATGCAATCTATTTAACTCACAACGAGACTACCATTAAAAAAGAAGAAGAAGAAAGAATAACTGGTGTAAAATAAAAAGCCCAAATAAATTTCTATTAAAAAAAAAAAAAGTAAAGAAAAGTACATTCGAACAAGATGTATATCTCTCATAATGACTTAAACAGTGCGCTTAAATAATAAGCAAGACAGACAGACAGACAGTCAGAGGGAAAAATGAAATGAAAGCACACCTGCATCTGCCTCCTCCGACTTTGAAGTCTTTAGTACTTCTTCCTCCCTCTTCGAAAGAGCATTCGCAATGCGCTTACTTTATTCTTTTTTTTCTCTTCTGCCTCATTTTTATAACCAAGCGCACGTACACATATGCAGATTTCTTTCTCGCGCGTAAGCGTAAAAGGAGCAATTGTTTTCGCGGCGCAAGCGATTACCTCGCGCTCGTCTCGCTCGCTTGCACGCGCTCAGACCCATAGACTATCAAAATTACGAGCAAACTCTCAATCTCCTTTTTCTCTTTCTCTTACCTCTTTTTCAAAAGGGCTTTCGCATACTGCTTTATCTGCGACGGGCGTTCACTTTTGTTTTATGATTTTTGCTGGCTAGCTGCTTATAAGCACCGCGAGTCTCTTCTTTGAGTGAGTTTGCTAATTTAATGAGATGTAGGTATTGTAAAAATTTGCATTTTTAAATTTTTACACCTATATATGCGTAATGTTTTTGTAGATTTCGACTCGTGGTTGATTTTATCGGAAACTGTCGAAGCTAAATAAAGTATGTAAAAATGTAACGCTTATAATGCATATTATCGTGTAAACAATGCAGGCTCTATTTCTAGCCAAATCTATACAGAAAGCAAGTGATATTCGCATGTTCGGCATTAAACGCATCTGAAAAAGTAACCAAAATAAAAAAAAGGAAGAAAGAAGATTTAGGGGTATTGCTGCAAATGGATTGGTATACCTATATGTATAGGTATCCATAAGAGAGGAGTGAAAAGTGGGATGTGTGCGAGAGAGAAAGAGAGAGGAGCTGGGATAAATTAAAGAGAAAGACTGGCGTACAGGTATATATACCTACATACATACTGGAAGTCTGTAATAAGGTCAGGCCAGAATGTGATAAAAGAGCTGAGCAGAGTGATGCACTTTGCCGATGGTATAGAAGGAAGATAATTGTTAACTGCGCGTGCGATTGAAGTACAGGGTTGGTGGGAAAATCGGAAGCAGTGGAAGAAAAAGAAACGAGGTGCTGTAACCAGTAAGTATAACTTGTACATCAAAGTAAAAAAAATGAAAAAAAAATGATAATAATTATAAATAATGTAAATAAAAAAAAGTATTAAAGTTTGGTCGTTGTTGGATTTTTGGGAAAAGAGGAGTGACGAAGCGGTTGCAAGTTTGTATAGTAATACCACGTAATATGTCAAATGGTAAGTTTGTTTAATGAACGTAATTACAATTATTTTTGCAAAAGATGTGTGGAATTATAATGATATATCGCCTAAGGGTTTCTATTAGCAATCCATCATCGAGAAAGTCAAAATGCCAAAATTTTTTGAAAAAAAAAAAAAAGTTTACTTGGCACGTAAGTGAAGTTCGAAAATTCTTTGGAAAGCGGCATTGCTTTCTTCACATGAATATGTTTCTCGGTCTACTTAAAAATCGAACCGCAATAATAATTATTGTCCATTGACAAACAACAACACTGTATACATACAGTGAGATTACTCGTTTGCGTCGATCCGACAATGTTATAGGTACATAAGAGAGAGAGAGAGAGAGAGAGTGTTTGATGCACGAGACGTGAAATATCCCACAATTTCATATGACATTAATGGTGGCAAGAGTTAAGTGGAGATGATGGACGAGAGTAAAACAGGCTGCAAAAAAAGAAGAAAAGGAAGGAGTGAAAAGAAATGTATGTAACAAGTTGGAAGTGGCCAAAATTACAAGGAGCCAATAAATGACACGCGAGGCGCGCGAATATATGAAAGCGCGTGAAGAGAATATTGCGTAGTATAGTTATAGTATACCTACCAACAGTTGAAAAAAAATGATATTTTTTTTTAGGTTTGCGTGCTTGGGCTTTTATTTCCGAATGAAGGCTCGCGATTACAGTTATTTCGTAGAGGGCATAACGAGAAGTCAATCAGATTTTACTTTTTTTTTTATATAGGCAAGTATGTGTATTATGAGGAAAATGTAGCGAGGTGATATTTTTAGAATAAAAAGGATTGTCTCCCCTATCTATTATTTTAAAAATAATAACAATAGTTAGTTTCATCGTTAATGATAAAAGCAATAGTATATAAAATTAGATATATATCGAGATATATTAATAGAATATCAATTAAATGGCTTTATATTATGTGTCGTTAATTTAATTACGCACACGTGTGGAACATACATTATTATCAACAGCTATAACATCCACACAAAGCCGAGCGCACGTTTTTTTTTTTATTACAATGTTTAAAACGTCATATTCAGCCGTTTAACTTTCAATAAAGCAAAGCACATTACATTATTCATTATATAAATGTGAAATAACGCAATAAAGCATAGAATAATGAGCCTATAATCTAACATCAATTATTAAAGTCACAAAGCTATTCACAGCTATTCTTCACTATGTATACTTCTCATATACATATAAATCGCTAGATTTGAGCTTCGCATGAAGTAGAGAGCTTGCGCAAAAAACGCATTAGTCTCACACATACATATATGCATTTAACGAATAATATATATCGATTTCAGCTTTTGTCGTCCCATGCATATTTCATTAAAATAATCAGCGCATTTGCATTTGCGCATTCTTCCCTTTCCCTTCCTCCATCCTCTTCTGGTAGTACACCAACTCGTGTACATGTATAGATACGAATGTAGAAACGAAGCGCTATATTTCGAATACTGGCTTACTTTCACGAGCAACGGACTATATGCGGGATGCTATAGACAGAGAGCTTGCGATGAATAATTGAACTGGAGTAATTCGTATATATAGACACGAGGTGCGGATGTGTGCTTGAGCTTTTTCCCCATTGATTTGTTAGCAAGTTACAAGCTTGCGCAGTACCTATACTTCGTTATGGTCTATAGAAAGACGGCTTTTTTTTCTTTCTTTCTTTCTTTCTTTCTACGTTTATATCTACTTGCTTTATTTGCGGATACAAAAGGAATAAATTTAAGTGAGCTTTAATACGCGCTGCTGTAGTTTCTTTAAGCAAATACGTTTAATGTTTTATGTGTCTGCAAGCTGTATTATAGCGATTGAAAGTTATAGAATAGACTTTTGACATCGTGCTGCTATTACATCGATCTTTTTTTTTTTTAATGCATTTATCTTTCAGTCATCGTTTAGAGTAAATTTAATGAAGAATTACAAAATATTGGTAAAATATTTAATTTTGTAATCGTTAGAAAGAGATAAAATTATGTATTACTTAATGCAATACTTATAAATAAAAGCTTCGAAGTAACATATAAAACTATAAGCTTTTTTCGTTTTTACCAATAAAAAATGAAGAATATACTTACGGCAAAGATGAAATATACCGTCGCAGGCATTGATATTGGAAAGAAATTCATTTCCAAGGCCTTTGCCTTCAGCCGCACCCTTTACCAGTCCAGCGATGTCAACGACGTTCAAGAAAGCCGGCACCTTGCTGCAACACACAAATTCATAACTTTAATCATAATCCTGCAAGCTCGAAAATAAACTCGACAAAATTAACCCTTTATCTAGCCATTATTGTAAATAAAAAAAAATACCAGTCTCATCGAATCGATCGCGTCGTATTGCCCAGTCGCATATAGAATACCCCATTCTCTCTATACATCAGCGACGCATCAGCGATCAAAGGGCCAAACGCGCGTCCCCATCCTCTCATTTCATCTGCTTTGCATTTTCAATTACGTCGCGCATCATTAACGAATCCCTTCGAATCTATATACTACCTACATACAGAATAGAAAGGGAGATAAAGAGGAAAGAGACCGATAGCCGACTAATTTGCTTCGCGCGTATTTACGCCTACAGGATGGAAATTAGACGCTTGAGATGTATATGTGCACATATACATAGAGAGGGGGAAGGGGATCGCGAATCGCTTTGACGCGACGCGTATTTTCCGTCGATTAGCCAGTAGTGACTAAAGCTACTCTGCTGCCATGTTATTAATTTCCTCATCGGGATTTCAATGATAAAGCCCACTGCTTTTCTGTATCCGGACTCTGCTTCTACGGACTAATCAAATTCTTTTCACTATACCCTACGGCTTATCGTCCTTCGCCTCAATTAAACGAGCTATTCAGCTTTGCTCTTTTCCCTCCCCCTCTCTTTCCCTCTCTATCCTCGTCTGAATTTTACAGATTCGAAAACTTTCGCGCCTCATTGAGCGATTCGGGCTAATCGTAACGAGAGAAGGATTAAGTTAAAAAACTTGAAAAATATAACGATGATTATAGAATATAAAAAAGGTGAAATTTTTCATTGCAGATAAGTTATTTTATTTGATAATCTCGAATGAGGAGGTTGTATTTGAAATGGTAATAAGATGTTGATATTATGATGGGTTATTACAGTGGTAAAAAACATTTTTGTTAAAATTTTTTTCTATGGCCTATGATACTTACCTAGCTGGTTTGAAGTACTCGCAGAGATAGTCAAAGCGCGCGTCCGGTACCGGTACCCTACGTATTTCGAAGAAAAAAAAAATGAAGGTTAGTCAAGTAGGCTTTAGTTTTTTGTGAATTATTAAATGAATTTTATAATGAAATTATCACAAAAATAATAAGAAACATGATAATTGGAAGTTTTTTGAAAAATATTTTTGGAGAATAAGTAAAAGAAAAATGCACATGATTTAAATTAATAAGCTCTACTTTATTAATAATAAAATTTTAATCACCTATACAACAAAACATCTCTTAGAAAGGACAATGATTATTCCAGAAAAATTAATTTTCGCTTTCAGAATCGGTATCCCTGAGAATCTGCGAAGCCGATAATCTTCTAAACTTGACATTAAAGTGCTCGTGAAAGCTTGCATCATCAAGTTTCTCAGGATCCGTGCAAACAATATCATTTTCCTTAATCACGATACCCGAATCCTCAAGATTAATCCAGGGATTCAGCATACCCTTCATACTATCGGTAGTAACTCGTAAAAGCTCGGAGCGCAGCTCGATACGCCGCATCGCTTCTTCGTAAACAGTCGAATGAGGTTTATGACCTCGAGCTTTTATGTAAGCACCAATGAATACCGCCGCACTCACACCTGCTGACAATCCGGGTAATTTAGGTCGTAGATCGGCTACGCGGTAAGCTGCCTTTACCACCAATGCGGCGACGCTTTGCTCTAAGAAACCCAAAATCGGCATATCTTTGATCTCGGGCACGTCCAAGATTCGTGGAAAGTGAATACGAAAGTTGGCGTATTTTGAAAATTTTTTGCAAAACTTTTTGCGACAATTTTCCGAGCAGAAGAGAAAGAGTGTATTTTGATGAATTACACCGAAATTGACGTCGCCTTTGACGAGCTTGCGACTTGGTAGGTTGTCGACGTAAGTTACGATGCAGTAGCCGTCGTTGATCAAGCGACTCGACCAGCAGTGAACACTCAAATCCACGACGTCGCATATCATTTGCGGATACTCGTCTGGCAATTCGACCTTACCAAAGAGACAAGAGAGTCTTCTGAAGCTTTTTTTAAACATCTCGATATGTTCCTCGCAGAAATAATAAAAGTGTTCCCGACACTGAACAAGACCCTTACGCTCTCTTGCAACATCCAATGCTACAAAATCGTCATTGAAGCAAACGCAGCCTGGGCAGAACAATCTAAACCTGCCGACTCGATTTTGTATTTCAAGCGGCGTCACACACGCAAATTCAAGATTCAAGACTCTGTCGTAGCCGACCTCGCGCACATAAGTTAAGAACTCACGAATTCTACCTCTAACCGCCTCATCCGCGCGTTTCCAAACCCAAGCCTTACTCTTCGTTGCGTCGATCTCAAGTATGTTACCGTAACGACGGCGTAACCAAGCTCGGTACTCCGTAGCATCGAGACGCCACTCCTCGTAATCGCATCGATGAGCCTCCACGGAAAATTCAAATCCATCGCTCAGACCTTCCACGGTGAAGTCCAGTGGAGCTACGAGATCAATCACAAGAAGAGGGCCTATGCCGGCTTTAGTAAATACCGTAGCTTCCTCGATACTCGAGGGAAAGCCATCGAAAATGCAGCCCTGCGCGATACACTTGGGATTCGACATGAAAAGCTCAACTGCCTCGGCGAGCTTGCACGCGTCGATCCGCTCGCCCTCCTGCGAGCTTTTACGCAAGGCCGCGGCGAGCTCGGTCTCCGAGAAGTTGCAAAGCGCGTAATCGATCACCTCGTCTCGGGTGATGAACTCCAGGCCGTAGGTAGAAGCTAATCTGCCGCTGAGAGTCGTCTTGCCGGATCTTGGAGGTCCTATGGTTGAAAGGATCGTTGGGATCAGGGGGATGATCGGGTCTTGCTGGAGGTACTTGAGCGGATCGTTACGAAAGCGAGCAAGCGATTCGCTACCCGCGATGAAGTAAACATACCGCCGATGCAGCACGGTAAATATTTGACCTATGTTGGCTAGAGCTAATAGCATTTGGAAGGGATTTTTACGATCGAAGAGCTGTACGGGACAGAATCGGCCGAAGGAGCTGAGGAAGTAGTGACCGGTTTCTAACAGAGCTTCCGCTGTTATGTTCTCGATCTCGTAAGTTTTTTCCAGGTACGAAGAGCTTCTGCAACTGTAAGGTTTTAAATTGTATAACGTTCGAGTGAAAACTTGTTTGATGTCGGGGTTCGCGTCTAGTGTTATATAAGGTATGCTCTCGCTTTTCAAAGCGACGCGCAATTTCGTTATGTTTTCCATAGCTCTTTCGTAAATGTCTTCGATGTACATGGAATATTTTTCTCTGACTTCATCTTCGTCTTCCCAATCGTCAAATGGTTCGGGCTCGGAAAATAAATGATTAAATTGTTCTTCTAATTTTCTTTCGTCTTCGTAGGTTACGTAAAATGAAAAATCGCTTCTTTTACTTAAATCCGATGACCAGTCCGCACTCGACTCTTCATAAATACTATTTTCATAATTTTCATGCTCGTCCCATATTCTCTGCTTGTACAATCTTTCCTTTTCCTGCTTTACCCATTTATTCATTTCTTCTCGGTACTTATCCAAGGCTGTGGAATATTTGGCATCTTCTTCGTTCTTTTTTTTGTCTTGTTCAGCTTTCCACGCGCTCATGAAATCATGCAGTAGTCGATTCTTGGAATTTTCAAAATTGCAATTCAATTCGATTATGATGTCTGGTATAGCATAATGTTTTAAAATTAAATCAAAATCTTCGGTGCAGTTGGGAAACGAATCTATCGCGAGTCCGAAATCATTGTAGGGATGATTAAAATATTTTAAAATGCAATCATTTATCAAATTGTAAGGTAGAGTTTCGCTATGTTTCTTGTAGGTCATGAAATACTGAGTTAATTCATTTTTTTCATGGTAATAAGTTGTATAATCTAAACTATCCGATGATCCATAATCTTCAAAAGAATCTTCGCTAAAACTCTCCTCTTCGTTAGTTTCAGCCATGAGTTGCGATTTTAATTTTTCTACATTTACTCCATGGTCGAGCATGAATTTATCAAAATGTTTAAAGAAATCAATATGCATCAAGCCGCATTCTTTAGAAATTAAATTTGCCAAAGTTGACTTGCCACTCCCAGGAGGTCCAATAAAAAAAATTCTCAAAGGTGGAATATTTTCAAGTGGCTTTTGTAAGGGCAATTTGAATTTTGTATAATCTTTGATAAATTCATTTAAAGCTGATTCACTCGACATATAGTATATTTTATCATCAAGCGTGCAACGCAAATTTTCCTTTCCTTTATACAATACATTATGTTTCATTAAAGCAATAGGACAAAACATATTGCAGTCGCCTAAATTAATATCTTCATTATCAATTGTTGATGCTTTAATTGTCGATCCACTCGAAGATTCATCTTCTTCGTACTCCTCTTCTTCATACTCTTGGCTTTCTTTATGATCATTCACTAATTTAATATTATAATTAAAATCTTGAAAAAGTTCCAACATTATGTGTTCGGGCAAATTATCTATAACTTGAATGTCACACATAATAACTTCAATACCAATATTAGCTAATTTATTAGCGACTTGTCTCCTGTTGTTCTCAATGTATTTCAATTCCTTCAAGAAATTATTTAATCTAGTTTTAAAACCGTAATTAAAATCCGATTTATTTTCTTCAAAATCATCGCTCGCACTCATATCTTCACACATATTTTCGCAAGATACATCTTCGTGGCATTTATTCCATCGTTCAATCAATTTAGTGTATGGATAACTTTCAAACAGTAGCACGACAGTCTCTATACGTACATCATTCTCCAAAAGTCTTTTACACATCTCAAAGCTAAAATCAACGCCATCCAAAATCCATCCTCTATCCCTCGAATAATCTCCACAATTTTTTTCCGGCAGGCATTCAACGTAATCCGCAATAGCATTAATCACGATACTACTCGTCCCATACCCATTTCCATCATTATTTATGTACTCCCAAAAATTACCAGTAGCTCCCAGGCTGAATGCAACATCGCGTACGCCAACCACAACGCTATCGAGTCTATCCGCCAGTTGGTAGCTGAGCGTTGTTTTGCCAGAGTATCTGGGACCCAGTACAGCTATGCGGCAACAGGGTCTTGGATTTGGAGGTAGCAGGAACGGCCTGGGGTTCGTCATAAAAGCATCTATCGTCTCTGTCGACGACAAAAAGAAGAGCCACCCCGCGAATCGTACAGCTAGCCTGGCTTTGCCCTCGACCCGCCGACCTCTTGCCAGTTCCACAGGACACAGGAACTTCCAGCGCGATAACTTCCAATTGAAACCCTCGGCTGGTGCAGCGAAATTTTTAATTTTCCGAAATGCGCGTTCCAACTTAGAGGTGCCTTCGTAAATCGAGGATGCCTCGTTCTCTTCGCCCTCGGTTGCTTCCGACTCGTATTCATCCGTTGCACTCTCGTCGCTTTCTTCGCTCGCGAGCGATACTCTTTCCGGAATAATTACCGAGGCTAGGTTCATGGTTTGCAGGCGGATTTTTATCGTCTCGATTGAATGTTCGATCGGATAGCGACCGTCTATGTGAATAACATTTTGAGGATTGTGGGACATTATTACGTCGTTTACGTGATCCAGTATAAATTCGTCGTATTTTATCAATTCGTTTTCTATGTTCTTTTGCGATTGATTGAGTTTTTTCGGCGGCGGATACAGATCTTTGTAGAATTTGCAAGATAAAAAGTCGGATGCATCCGAATCGTCATCATGGACGTTGACGTGTTCAATGGACGACATGGACTCGTAACTTTGATATTTGATTAAAATTTCGTTATTGGGACAGGTTACGTAGATTATAATGTCAGGCTTTAAATGCCAGTCTTGAAATATTGATTTTAATTGGTACGTTACATTGCACCTTGAGCACTTGCTGCTAATGCTACTATCCGTACTGCTACATCGGCATATCAAACAACCTGTTGATTTTGTTTTATTAGACATAGCAGGTGTAGAAGGATCGCGTATAAATCCCGATTCTGTTGAGGATAACGACTGAATTGGATCAAATGATTTGCAACTTACATTGAATGTTGACGTTGCTGTGGTTGTGGTCTTTGGTGTCTTTATCGCCGCGAGTGTTTCGGTACTGCATGTCATATCCGTACAGCTACTATTACCAGCCGTACTGCTACAATCAGTCGTACTACTACTTGCACTTTCCGTCGTTGAGGCTGGGATCGCTTCACAGAGTTCTACTATAAAATACTTATCTTTCGACTCGGTACCCACCGATTCTATAAAACTCGCGCACGTCAATCCCTCGGTCAACTGCTCTGTTTTTCCCTGCTCCATTTCCTCTTCTTCGCGTTGCTCGGGTCGAGGATCCAGAACGTCGCGTAAAAAAGGCAAGCCTTCCAGCACGTAACCTCGGTGCTGCACATCTCGCGACTCGATACGTCGCAACACGCGCTCCCAAGCGATCTCTTTCTTCGGTCCACATCCACAGTCCAAACCGGCATAATCATTCTCCTCGGCTTCATCGATCTCCCGCAATATGCGGCTTATCGATACCAATACGCAACGTCGCGACGCGGCAATGCACTCGGCCAGCCGCTCGGTTTCCAGGCCGGGCTTGCCAAAGACGATATAGCAGGTGGGTTTCGAGCTTAAATAGGCGAGACGGATGTCATCCTCGGAGTACGGGTCGAGCGAGGGTGGCGCAAAACCGGGCTGGCTTACTTCTGGAGGCTCTCGGGGTACGCGTTCGATCGCGCCTCGTCCGTAATATGCGCCCGCGGGCGGGCAAGCGACGGGAGCGATTTGCCAAGCGGAGGAAGAAGTGGATTCTGCAAGCTTGGGGTTATGGCCTTTGACTAAAGGCAAAGCGCTACGTAGCCCAACCAGCGTTGTGTCGATGTGGATTCTCGAGAATTTGGCCTCCTCGTCCGACGGTTCGTTCTCGCACGTACCGGGCATACTCGTTTCCGAGGGATGAACACTACATTGCTGCGGTTATGTTTGGAGCTTTATATTGTAGGTTACGGTTAATGTGACGCGGAAAAAGTTGAATAATATATATGTAGGTCAGATAAATGTTTGTGCTCTTTTTATTAGGTGTCTAAGACTATTTTTTTAAAATATATTTTCTGAAGTAAAAATGAAATATATTTTTTAAAAATTTTAAAAAATTAAAAATTGAAAATTGTTTTTTATTAATTTTGTGATAATATCATTAAAAGATTAAAAAATTTAAATTAAAATTCATTCAAGGCATATACATCTTGAAACTTGAAAAATAAAAAAAAAATAATAAATTTAATTGTTGAATTTTTTTTAATTAAAATAAATTCTGTTTAATATTTACCTTGATATATAGGTATTTATCATTATTTTAGTCAATAAAAAGCATACTTTTTATCAGCAAAGATGGCATTCCATAATAGTTAAAATTTTTCTTTTCATTGGATAGCTTCCAAATTTAAAAATATTTTTGAAACATGATTACCAAATGAGTACCAATTACATGAGTACCAAAATTTTATAAATTGATATGTATTAACTTGAATTACAGTTTAAGTTACAAAAAATACATCAATTTTTAATTATTTATAATAATTGCATCAGATTATAAGCAAAAATGATGATTCGAAAAGATCTACTTCCATTATTGATGTACCAACCATTGGTATTCATGTTAAAAAGACATTTTAATAATTAAGAATCTATTCGATGAAAAAAAAAAAAAACTTTATAGCAAGCAAAAAAAATTGAGAAAATTAGAAAAAGTTTAAATAAACTTTTAAAATTGACTGATAAAAAATAAATGTTTTTTATTGCATAACTAGAATAATAATAACTTTAATGGTAGTATATAATGGTAACATTTTTTCTGAATTTATTTTAATTCTACGTCCAAATTCATTATTTTTTCAAATAATAATAAAAAAGAAATACTTATTTTCATTAGGATCGATGGTACAGAACGGAAAGTTTTCAGCTGCAGCTTGGCTCTTAGTAAGAACATTGAAAAACGTCGATTTTCCAACATTGGGAATACCCACAATACCGATCCTAAGATTTGTACCAATACGTCCAATCAGCGGCTTCTTTTCTGGCTCTTCTGCTTTCTTTGGCGCCATTCTGAAAACAAAAAGAAAGTTTCTATTTTTATAATCCAATTCCTTTTTTTTAATAAAAATTTAAAAATGATCCACTTGTGATTTTTTCTACAAATCATAATTACAAAATAAGTCCCTGAAAAAATCAAATCGTTTAAAAAATTCTTAGCAATAAACTCGCAAAGGCTTACGTACTAACACCCTCAACTTTAAAATTAAAAAAAAAAAAATAATTTCGGAACTTTAACGACGCGAACATCGTTATACATATGTATATAGAATTGAGCCGAGAGAGTGCAGATCGTTATCGAAGCACTTCTCAATGCACCGAGCAGATATTCAAAGTTCCGTGCTATATATATCGGCTTAGCGATCGGTAAGCTTAAATGTGGCTCTCAGCCCCTTGCCATTACAGCCAATTGTGCGGTGAATGAGTTTCCGCGGTATGTATACCTGTATACATATATATCCTCGCAGAGGCGCCGAGCACATGCTGCATATATATATATATATATATATATATATATATACGGGCGGTGGTTTTGTATATCGGTATAGGTACGTGGACAACTACGCGAGGAGAGGACGAAAATCACTGCTAGCCTCGAGGGCCGCTTTCGTGTTGCAAAGCGGCCTTTTGTTGGAAGCGGCAGGAAGATCGGTTAACGAGTCACTTTTCGTATGTGCTGCTCGAAATATTACGAAGAAGAGACTGGAGGTAACGTTATAAAAGAGAGCTTGCCGAGAGAGAAAGAGACGCGCTCGTGGACGACTGTTTAATTCTATTTATGCTCTCGTTCCACGGCTATTTGATTTTCGGATAAGGAAATAAGAGCACGAAGCTTCTATCACGATTTAAGTATGGGGATAAAATATTAATATCCTAATATGAATTGGCGATGATACGCGAGTGATACTTGTGTATCTCAAAATGATCTTTGAGGTCAATTGTTCGATTGGTGAATGAAATTGCACCAAAACATTTACCGAGGAAACAGCTGTAATAGTGAGATCGTATAATTGCATTACACCGCGTTATAATTTACGTGTAATCAGTTCGATTATTTTCCATGAAACTGCGCGCAATCGACAAAATTAAAGCCCCTCCCAGCTTATTAGAAAATCACCTACGCGCTGCTAAGTAAAAAGCACTTGATCTAGGTACTGTACTATAACTATACAGCCATAAAGCCTTGAGGTCGGTTGTTTTCAGGTCTATATACCTGACGGTCGATCGTCGTCACCGTCATCGACATCGTCGTCGTGGACGCCGCCGCCATACGCCCGCGGTGACTAATTATATTAATATGCCTCGCACATGAGTGCGGGCGCACATATCTCCTCGGGCTGTTTCAACCAAGCAATTGCGGTGTTTACCGCGAATTGCGCTCCGTAACTCTTTACCCATAGGCGATGCGATGCGGGGGGATGATGTAGAGATGCGGCTGCCGTACGCGAATACATGCACTTCGGACTACATTTCTGTTTTTAGCTTCGGGTATATCATAGTATAGGTATGAAACGCTTGGTCACTGACTCAGATGCCTTGGATACATAGATCGGTATATGGGTAATTGTCGATTAACCGTGTTTATGCGCAGCGATGGACTTGCTACAGTTGCCGTTTGCTTTTAAAGTTGGTGTTTATAGTGATTTGGTGGCTATTTATATACGTAAACATATTTTGAGCGAGGAAAGAATTTGCATGGGATTAGCTGAAGGATATCGGATTTTTCGGAGGTGAGCTTTGGCTAAGCATTGACTTTAGAGAGAGAGAGAGAGAATTATTTTTTGTTGCAAGGGAACGTAAGGAAATAAGGTAGTAATTTTGCAAAAATTTAAGTGGAGAACCGAAGAATTTTTGGATATAAGGACGAGTAGGCTATAAGGATAAGAGGGATGAAGAAAGGTGTGGCAAAGAGTAAGAAAAAAGAAAGAGAGAGAGAGAGAGAGAGAGAGATAGTAAACGGCGGTTTGGAAGTCGATTACTGGGCAGCGCGAGCGCGAATCACCCGGTATATCGGATTTGAGTATGGGGGCGCGCAAGCTCGCCCGAGGCCGCCAATCCGCCACCGCACGCACATGTATATATATATATATATATATATGCATAAGGTCCTTATATTCGCGCGTCCTTACTTCCCTTTCCTCTTCCTCACTTTTTCTCTCTATTCTCTCTTTCGCTTTTTATTACGCTCACTTTGGTATCATACTTTCATACACTCAACCAACAGGCAGGCACACTCTTTTTCTCTCTTTCTTGCATAGATTTCCAACACGTTGTCGTTATCTGACCGTACTTTTCTTCTTCTACATCTCATTGGGTGAAATAGAGAGAAAGAGAGAGAGAAAAAAGAGAGAGAACGTTTTCGATGCGCCGCGGTCCGAGAGAAAAACAGAGGGGCTCAACGAAGCTTTATGATCGCTCATAAACGGCTTGAGCTGTATCGTTATAGATGACTATACCCCCTCACGCCACCCTATTCCTCTTCCGAAAGCAAGCTATGTATATTTATACGTGAAGACTTCGTAAATTGCAGTAACGAGAAGGAAGAGCATCATGGCACGACATTCAAATTATTACGCGGCGCTTACTTACTTGCGACTTGGCGCTTCTATGCTCTCATGGCAATATTTATTCTTGTTTTTTTTTTAGTTTACTTTTGTTTAATTATTTTATCTGTTTTTATATTAGCTTTTAAGCTATTGATCATGTTAGTAATGATTTGCAATAAATGTTTTTCTACGAGTATTGTTTTTTTTTTTCTTTTGAAGACAAGAGCCAAATTGATTATTTTAAAATTAAATGACACGACACGTTGCTTCTAAAAAAACATTCTGTGAGTAAAAAAATTATAGTAAAATAAATTCAATGTTACGATAAGTTAATCATGATATTATATTAGGTATTGATATAAAAAAAGTATTTGATACTTTAATTAATAATACACTGGAAAAAGTTACGTAAAATAAAAACGATTTCTTGTTTACATTCATAAACTTGTTTACGCGTTCATACAATTTAAACTTTATACACGACACGTATGATTAACGCTCCATTAAATTAATTTAATGTCTTACTTTGACGATTCGAACAATATCACTTTTTATTAACAGTTATAAACAAAAAAAGGTTTTACATTGTTAAAGCTAACTAAACAATAATTTTAATACAGCATTTCAATTTTTAAATTAAAGTTAAAAACTTAAAACTCATACACGTATATTATGTTGGAAAATCCCACAAAAGCCAATAAAAAAAAAGGAAAAAAGAAAAGCAAATTATAAAGATAACAATCAATATTCGAATTGTATACAATCAAGCGCAGCTTCACAAATTATAAACGTCTATTAAATATCTATACTATACGTATTGATTCATTGCAATATAGCTAATAAATGGTGTTATTATTATACACACAGATGCTAGCTCCATATGATTTTTCCTGGTACAAGCGTGCACCTATATTCAAACAAGTCTATAGTCATCTCGACATCTAAGAAACGCAAAAAAGCGCATTAAAAAAAAGATTCGCGCGATCGCATATTGAAAAGTCAAACGTGAGATGCAGTCAGTGGGTGCAGTGTTACCACAACGGCCAGCCGGAGCGGACTATAATACTCCGATATACATACATCGCACGCGAGTGAACGAACAGCAGCAGCAACACACCTAACCTACCTGATACACACAGATTCTATATATTGGAGGTTACCACCTAACCTCCCGCTATTCAACGGCACACACATATACTCGGCATCCAGGTGTTTTATCTCATTCCTATTAAAATTAAGCCTAAGCTAACTATCCAGCCGCGTTAACACAAATCCAATCGTAACTTGACGTTAATCGCACTGCAATAAAAACTCCACACTATATGTGTAGTTATAATACTCCGACAAGTAATATATGAACCATGCACATAAACTTTTCACTCTCCCCTTCTACAATTACACACACCGCACCGGCGCTTGCGGCGACCGCAGTCTACACATACCTGCTCTACGCTGCTTGGGCTATGCTGTTTTAACTCGTGGATGATGTCCTCGTTTATTTACAGGAGAGAGAAAGGCCAAGGTAGATTTTGCCGTTCCTCGAGGAAGACGTGAGCAACGTGTCCGCAGTATAGCACAACACACACACACACCGCATATGCTGCAGACGCTCACTCACTCCTTCAACTTTCTACTTTACCCGCAACGCACAGCTGGGTCGTATACAAAGCTTATGTGTGCGAGCGAGAGAGAATGAGAAGGTAGATGCTTTTATCGACCGAGCTGCTGCTGATGCTGAGTGGTTGGCATTGCCCGCGAAATTAAATTTGATGAAGTGGAGTAATATAAGGAAAAGCTCAATTGAATTTTGGTAAGTTTGACATTGAAATATTTTATATTTATGTAAAGGAGTCTTTTACTTTTTTTGTTTATTATTGTATATATATTGCATATTTTATTCTTGTTTTAATGTATTCGTTGATTTGTTTATTCAAGCGGTAAGAAATTTAAATGAGTTATATCTTGTTTACATTACGTAAAGTGCGTTTATATATTATTTTAAATAATAATTTTAAAATATAATAATTATTTTGATAAACATTGTCGTATGGCTTATTGAAAATTCTGAAAATATATCGATACCTCAAACTATATGATAAGTATTTAGCATAACTCAGTACAAGAGCCAGCTAATTTTTATTATATTTAGGCTACACAGACACACACAAACAAAATTTTTTTTTATTTTTTATCCAATATATCTTGGTACCCCCCCCCCCGCCTTTGTACCTTAAAATATCAAATTTTAAGGCGAAATTGTTCTAAACTGACGAAATATGAAAAATAACATTTTTTTTTATTCGGCTACCTATAATGAAGCCACCCTCTCTCTTTCCTTTAAATATAAAACTCTGGGATAAAAAGATTGGTTTTAGTGTCTGTAGTGATTAAAATAGATGAAATATTGGAGATTTGATTATTTGCCGCTAAACATACCTAGCATCTTTTTAATACATAGCTGGTTCTTGCTTGAGTCGTTTACTTAGCTGCACTCTGCCCCAAGGTGACGATATAAATTCGTACTATGGTTATAATTATTATTATTATTATTATTATTGTAATATACCTTATTATTATTTTTTTATTGATCTTATAAAATGATTTCAATATTTTTGTTACAATAATATTTAAATAATTTTATTTATAATCGTTATTTACTAAAAATATAAATGGCAAAAATGATGGATAATTACATCTTTAGCAATACACAGTTATACACCATCAGTTAGTTAATAAAAAAAAACCCGACTTCAACAATTCCAGGAAAATAAAACCCGGATTTACCGATTTACCTCTCTCTCTCTCGCAAAAGATTTTGATTAACCGATGAATTTTGAGCTTCCACGAGTTGTATGCGTTGAAGAATGTATATAAAAAGGAATAAAGATAGAAAGAGAGACCAAGCGAGCAATTTATGATTACGCATATGATCATTTTCTTATTAAATCGATAAAACCGGCAGGCATTATTTACTCCGCATATAGATATACGTACATTATATGTTTGTCAGGATACATACATACCTACCTACCTACATAAAAAAGACTGTAGGTATAAATACGTACAAAAATAATTCCTTGCACAATTTAATTAGAATAAACGTTATTCTTTCACAGCTCGTGAGTCTGTTATTATTATTTACCATACATGCAGTGAATCATTACAAGCACATTTTTCCAGTCTTTTCTCGTCAAAAGAAAGATCTTTTGCCTATCTTTATTATTTTCCTCTTTCTTTTCTTTTCAACCCATTATCGCATATAAAAACTTAAAAAGCAAAACGCGCCAAAAGAAAAATCAAACACCAAGTATATAAAGAAAAAAAAAATCGAAAAATACAAGTCGTACATCCTATAGGTATAGGTACATCGATTCATCTTGTAATGAACCCATAATACGGTAAATAACACAGCGCACAGAGAAGAGCTTCACTAGAGCTCAGCTAAGTATACCGATATGATACGGGCGAGCGAAAAGAGCAAAAGGTTCACAAATATACCAGAACCTATTAGCTGCACGGAATTCTCGGGAGGGATTTTGCGTCGATTGATACATAGATGCGGTGTCGAAGTTACATATATACACCTACCTACCGGAAACCAATATCCACCAGATTCACGAGAGAGCATAAGAAATCGAAGTAAACGCACCTACACGTATATATACGTACGAGCTGGAGGCTTACGGAATCGATATGTGTATAAGTATGCAGATATATGTCTCTATAGACGGAGTCTGCGAGTACTGAACTATACGGTATCATGCACTATAAGTAAGGCCGACTGGCGCCAGATCCCGCAGATCCTTCGCGTTCTTGCTTTTATTTCTGCGTTTGAGCAATTTTAATATTATCTCTGGTCTTTCGGTATACATGCATACTTATATGTATATAAATGTATATTTGTGCGTTTGGTTATACTTATGTTCCCAGGCTATGTGGGATTGGATTTATGTTGCGTCTGCTTGAATCGAATTGCAAATGTGGAAAGATGGAGTGGAGAATACATGGTATGGTCTAAGGATTTCGATTTTGATGTTATTTTTGATCATTAAATATGTACGATAAGGATTGTATTGCTTACGGGATACATATATATATATATATATATATATATATATATATATATATTTATTGCAATAAATCTCACTTTTATTTGAAAAATTTTACTTTGATGTTTATAAATTGTGACTTTGAACGACTAGTCAATTTTAGGCATGCACATCGCTTGCTCTATTCCAACTATTATGCTTGTGCAAGTAATGTTGCATCTTTTAAATTTTATCATACATTTTGAGTGAAATTCAAATAATCTATTTCTTAATGCGTAATCTTAATCACCAATTTCACCACTTTAGATTCTTTTTAATCATCTTTCAAATTTAGGTTTATTGAATTATTTAATACTACTACTCGTGCTATATGCAAACCACGTAATTAGCTTGGAACCAATAATATTAACATATTACGTGGTCAATCGTATAGCTAATTGCAACACGAATAAATAAAAAAGCATACGTTTCATCAGTTTTTTTTTTCTACTACTAGATGATTGAGTAATTTTGTTATTTTTCAAGCAATATATTATATAAATAAACAATCGAATGTATTGTAAAATGTAACGTTAGCTTAGGCTATACCTATATTAGCAAAATATTTAAAGCAAGACAGAAGCTACAGAGAAGGAAGAGTCGATAAGTATCTGTTAGAGAAATGGTAGAGAGTTCGCGTACTTTTATGTCGATTATCTTGGTAAGAAAAAGAAACGGCGTGTAGGGGCGTTGGTCAAAGCAAAAAAGAAAATTAGCAATGATCTGCATGTTCGTTCAAAGACACACGCATCTCTAGCTAGGAGGGTATAAACGTGGCAAAATCTCATCGTCGTCGTCGTCGTCGTCGTCGTTGTCGTCTTTGCCCGGCAGCCTATGTGATTATTTCAATTATTTCATTACCCGCGCTACCAGTCAGTGTACTGCGAGTCGAGCTCCTGCCTGCTACACTATAATGCATATAATCAGAAGTCTATTATTCAGAACGTATGTACGCTCTTCTCTCTCTTTTTCTCTCTCTCTCTCTCTCTCTCTCTCTCTCTCTCTCTCTCTCTCTCTCTCTCTCTCTCTCTCTCTCTTTCTTCCTCTTCTTCACATTTGATTATCGTGTACAGTGTGCTGCTACTCTTTTCGTGTCTTTTCCAGCGATTTCGTTTAATAGTGCTTGCTTCCACTACTCGCGAGCATAATGATACCGGGCTACTTACTTATATATCTATGCATCCATCAAGTTTCTGCATTGCAAAAGTTCTTTTTTTTTGTAATATCGATGTAAAAGCGTTTGTGATTTATATAAGTGGCTTTTGAAGCTCTTCAGAAATCGGAAAAGATTGGGGAACGTGATCAATCGGTGAAAAGGCGCAATTTAGTTGGAATCGAAGGTATAAGTATGTTTAGTAAGCGACAGATACTCCACTTGGTAAATAAGCTCACTGATATTGTATAAATTGACAAGATCAATGCATGTTTGCAATTATTTGAAAATTAATAGTATATTTCAACACGTGTGGGTAAGTCAGTTTTTTAGCGTTGAGAAGGTTTTTTTCCCGGGCGAAGCGAGCTTCAACGCTAAAAAATGACTTATGCTCGATTGTTACTTTTTTGGAATAAGTTGCAAACAATGTTGCTACCCCATGTTAGGGAGTGGTTATACCGAGACACACAAAGACACCTTTGACGTCCATTTAATTAAAATTTGGGGTAAAATAAATGTTTTAAGGAGAAAAAGTGGTATTATAGAATAGATACTATACATGTAACTATTTGACAAACAATTACAAGTGTGCAGTAATAACAAAATTAATGAAAATACTGTAATAAATGCTAAATTAAGGTGGCTTCAGCGAGTAGGACCGTATCTAGTAAAGTGGGGCACCCACTATTTTAAGTATAAATAGTAAAATAAGCTTTAAACAACGATTTTAGGAGTTTTTAATAATCTTTATCTAGGTTTCATCAAAATATTAA